>JARHVA010007879.1:2500-100000 GCA_037957365.1 Torreya grandis
TATATAGATATATATATATATATATATATATATATATATATATATATATATATATATATGTATGTATATATATATATATGTATATAGATATATATATATATATGTATATATGTATATATATATGTATATAAGTATGTACATATATATATATATATGTATATATATATGTATATATATATATATATATATATCTGTGTGTGTGTGTGTGTGTGTGTGTGTAGAGAGAGAGAGAGAGAAAGAGAGAGGGGTCCAAGGGTCACAAAGACACTTATCAAAATTATACAAGGATTTAATTGTGCATTTGAAGAGGAAATTGGATTAAACATTAAATTTATGGAAGGAAAAGTTTCAAATCAAGGCATAAACTTCATCAAAACTGGCATAAAACTTCTCATTTTGCATAGGAAAATTGCCTTCATGATTTCCTCTATTTAAACATGCCATAACTAACTATTAATAGGCATTATGATTGGAATTAAAGTTAGGTACATCATACATGCCTGTCTATGCATTATTTGCATGTTTTGTCTTATGGTATCAATTGGAAAGGAACCATCATCATCTACATTCCAAAAATAAATCCTTTCATGCACCTTGCACACTTGTCTTCTAAAAAGAGATAAGTTTCTCATGAAAACCCATAAAAATTAGTTAATTACATGTTTTAAATTTTTTAAATTGACTTGGAATCATCAAGGACACCTTAAAATCACTTTCCCTTAGATATTTCACACTTCTCACTAGCTTGCCCAATAGGCCAATTTTGATTGGTTGAGTTGAAGGAGTTTTTTTACACACTTATAATATTTTTATTTGAATAAAATGGCCATAGGTAGTTATATCAAGTCTTAATTTTCCTTCCAAGCTTTATTTAATGTCTTAAATCCTCATGTATCCTAAAAAAATGAAAAATAGTGAAGAAAAGACTATTTTTTACTCCATATGTGTAGTTTCATACAAACAAATAGTATGGGGAGAATATTGGTGAAGTCATATACAATTTAAAATAGACATCTTTGTAAAAATATCTCATTATATTATCTATACAACTCCATCTTCCCAATCAAGTTTCAGCTAGGGTTTGTAAGGGTCTTTTTAGTAGTTTTGGGTCTTAAGCATTGATCATAATGATTACACGTTCAATTTATAATAAATTCCATGAAAATGTTTAATATGACCTTTAAAAACTCCTCCAAATACCTTTAATCCCCATAAAAATCCTCATAAGACAAATAAGCATTCAAATTCACCTACTTAAGCTTGTTCTTGCCCTTTTATATGTTTAAATTGGCTTCTGAGATGAAAATCACTTTCCTTGATTTTATTTGAATTATAAAAGCTTAGAAACATTTGAATTTACCCCATAGACATTATCAAACAATATGTAAATCACTCCTATGTCTATAAATATCATTGTTCTCTTATTTGGTCTTTTAGGCTTAGAAAAGCCCATCATGCATAATTACAACCTTAGGAGTGTAAGGTACACTATTTGTTTACCTATTTCTTACTTGATCTCTCATGTTTTTTTCGGTGCACTTCAAGTTTCATTCACCATTTTAAGGGGTCTCTTTATCCTTTGGTTCATCATACCACCTACTTTCTTCCAAAACCTATCAATTACACATAAGGGGAGTGCCTTATATCTAAGAAAGAATAGAGGTCACTCCCCTATTCTCCCAAAAAAAGTGAATAATTGAAAAGGTTACTCAAGTAATAAAGGTTTTATTTACCAAATTTTAGTGTCTTACAATGTGATTTGACCTCTTAATTTGGCAAATTATAAGACTACACTTTTCATAAGTAGACTATGTAGGGTTCCCCTCACATGGACTATGTTTTACATGTTTTGAGATTATTTCTCAAGATATTTTCCATCATGATAGTGTAATTAGGTTTATATAGTGATGATTAATATTATATAAACTCTCTTAATGTCCCAAAATATCATATATCCTCATATGCTTTTATTTAGTCTAGAATGGGTACCCTATTGTACATTGACTTCGACAACCATGCCTATAGTTTAAAGAAACATCATGAGATATTGATTATGGTGTTTGGAAATATAAATTTATTTCATATTTATCATATATTTCATGGGTATCTTGAATTCATCTTTAAATAATATTAAAGCATCAAGAAGGCATTTAGATTGGGGTACTTATCTCATACCCTAATGTAGGAATAAGACCCTCTACCAATGGGTTATTTTGCCTTGCCCAAAGCTTATGAATCTCATAAATTCATGGAGAATGTATATTTTTTATAGGTTTTTCATGTAACTCTTCCCAACACCACCTATGTACTTAGACTTCAAACTGGGCCTTCTTAAGGCGTTGACTGAGACAACCATGATTTATAACTTGCCTGTAGGTTTCATGGGCTCCAATGAGGCTTGGTTATAGTTTTAGAATGCTATTCACACTACACTATGATAATAGTATACATGTTTCATCTTCTCATACATTTTACCCACTTCATCTCTCTCTTTGGGATAAAAACCAAGCTTCTTTACCCATGATTGAGACACATGCTTCTCTATGCCTGTAGGTGTGCATTATCCATACAAGGTACAATTTTAGGTGGTATTAGAGTCTTCAAGACCATGTTTACATATTATAATGCTACACACTAGGATATTTTTGTTCCATTAAATTATTTGAAACCTAATCATCATGAGAATCTATTCAAAGTTATTTCTTAGGATGACCAAAGGCCATCTAGCTCCTAAGGCCAATAGATATTACTAAAATATTTTAGTTCTTTTTAGGAAAATTTCAGCCTCAAAATCACACTTATCCACTATTCATAATCTATTATAAGTTTTCATAGGTCTATTATAAACTAGATGAAACATGGTTCACTAATCTAGATGCCTTGAAATTATTTCTGACCATGTGATATATTATCTCCAAAACACCTCAGGACCTTTGTTTTGTACTTTTAGGGAAAAGAGTCCCTATATCAGTATTTAGATCATTTTCAACATGTTTTTGTACCTTTTCTCTATTATTTAAATTAAAACTAGGTTTTCTATGGTTCCTTTAAGATATTATGATCTCAAATAAGGATTCCCCACTTGTTTCAACACCTCAAAAGGTGTTCTCAATCTCTATGGCACCACATGTAGGTGGTCATTTTCCAATACAAGCAAACAATGTAAATATTTTCCAAAAATACATGATATAAGGTCATTTAATAAATTATAACTCATTTAAATCTCTTCAAATTCCTATTTCAACTTTGAGGATTTAAATACCACTATCACAAATGTTTTTTTCCAATATGTCACCTATACCATGCATTATGGGTACCCAAATTTGAATGCAATAGCAAACATGAGAATTAGGAACAATGTATGAACTATAAACATGTGGCATGACCATTATCACCATTTTAAGGTTTCATATGAATTCCATAATCTAATTGAAACCTCAAAAAATTCTAAAATTACACTTTCCAATGTTGATATAATTCTTGGGAATAGTTGTAGGTGTGTGTTGGACTATGTGTAGACAGTAAGCATGGGATAGAGAAATAAGGTGGATAAAGGAACTCACAAGTGGATAAAAAATATTATCAAAATATTCAAATGCATTATTTCTATTAATATCACCTTGAAATAATTTCCAACATCCTCCTTTCAAGATGAACACTTCCTTTATGGCACATGTACATGCTCATCAATGGTTGTCAGACTGTGAATATTTCATATGAATTAAAATTCATGAAATATACCTTAAATAATTAATATTAAAATATTAATGTGAAAATATCACATTAAAAAAATTATAAATAACATTTTACATCCCATAATCAAGGATGAGGACTCTATAAATGATAAAAAAAAATAACCTATTATCTTCAAATGAGACTAGTTCACAAATTTAGGAAAGTTTAATCATTAAAACACATTAAAATATGAAACAAATAATATGATTCATGATTTTAAATATCAAATATCATCTATAACCAATATAATAAAGTTGATTGTATGGAGTCTCTCAAACCAAGGTAAAACCTGTAGGGTTCACAGATTAGTAGGTAGATAAGCACAATTAACTTGTTAGAAATTGTTCATTAATTAAATTATATAATTAATAAAAATTATTATATATAAATTAATTTATTATATGTTAAAACAACCTCCCAAAATCATTTTCCCTAAAACATTCTGAGCTGTTCGTACTAAGTACAAACATGCAAGTCACTTCAGCCTACTAAGAAGGGAGAAAAATGGAGTAGAATAGTTTTGGCCTATAAATGGCACATAAAAATAATTAATAATGTTTATTTTACTTAATTAAGATGAAATTTCATCCCCTAAACCTATCCCATGTGGCACATTTCCCAAAGAAGCTATACAAGTGCCATTTTCTTTCTTTTACTCAAGAAAACTACCCTTTCTTCTACATAACCTACCATATTTTAGTTTTGTAAATTAATTAAGACATAATTGGACACATTGGGTATGAAATAATATATTTTTACCTTCACATTTCCCAAAAACCCTTACAAAACATTAAATGCACTATTTTGACCCTTAAAATGACACAAAATGACATGAGAGACTAATGAAATAAGTGACCAAGGCTCATATAACTTTTAATAGAATAAAATTACCTATTAAAAATATATTTAAATGATATTACACCCCCTATATACCTAAAATTTTTTTGTTTTACCTATAGGTGCCCCAATTTGACTAAAAAGTCAAATTTGGTCAATAAATTGGTGACTCATAGGGGTAGTAGGCTTGCTATACTAACTAGACCAATAACCTTATAAATTAATTAGGATTAGGAGTATATATAAAATTTGAGACAAACAAGGAGAACCTTTAACCAAGACAAGATAACTAAAAACTACCTCTACTGTACAAAGTAAAGGACACACACCAAGGCAAATAAACAACAAGACACACACATGTGATCAAAGCACTTAGGGGAAATAAATAAAAACCTACTATGAAAAAATAGAAACATAATAATACTTCCCTCCTCAATAAAATGGGATGTTTTAAACTCTTCTTTCTTCATGACATGAATGATTTAGTGAGACATGTATCTTTTTGATCTCTAGCAGTCATGCCTCCAAATTTTTCACAACATTTATTTTATTCATTGGCATGATATTAAATGAGAAAAAAATATCTCCAAATAAATTATCTATGGAAATTAATTATTATTGATTCCAAACATCCTCAAATTTCTCATACAAACCTTTAACTATAGCTTCAAATGGTTATTCAACAAGACATAACCTTCTTGTCTCCCATAGTGATCTCAACAAGATTAGGGTTACTATTAGCTACACATTATTCTATCTCATCAAGGATCTTTGAAAATTCTTACCAATATTGGTAATTGTCCTCTAGAGAAAATTATTTGTTCACATTGTCATATACTTGGCCTTCAACTTAGAAAAGCTCTTGAAAAAGCTCCATTTGTAGCTGCCAATCATCCTTGTCCTCTTTGTCAGCCAATACCACTACCTTTTAATGCTTTAAATGGTCATCCATAAAATCATGATCACATATGGAGTCTTCTTCATGTATCTCTTTCTTCAAATCTTAGGCACATTCCTCATATATACACATCCCATCAAATATGGGGGCAAGAGCTTGTGAATTGTCCTTTTGTTCACCAAGGGGAGTCCCTATGGTGATCTCTTCCTCATAATCACTCATGAGGTATTATTAACCATCCATGAATTGATATTGTTCATATTCACTTTCTCTTATCAAGATAGGCTCTTCTTCTAAGATTTCCTCTTTGAAACAAAGAAAGCATTCTTCACTATCAGCTAAACAAGGAGATTTAACATAAGAACCTATCTCTTCTTCACCATTAAGACCTCTTGAGGGCTTTAAAATTGAACCTAAACTATCAAAATATGATCTTTCTTATCAAGGTTTTCAAGATACTCAACTTATTTCATGGTGATGCCAAGATTAGGTATTTTGAAATTTTGTGACTTAGCCCAATGAGGATATCAATGAGTTGCATTCTCTTCAAGTAAGGGTTATAAATTTTCTTTAACCATCTAATCTTATTTAGGTTCCCACACCATAGGTACATCAAGTAAAATGGTGATGGGGTGAGGACAAGAGGAATTAGTTGGTGGAGGTGGAACATAGGGCTCAAAATCATATTGTGAACTCTCTTGAAAGAGGTTAGATGGGGTCTATTTAGGCATAGAATATTATTTTAGGTCTAAACCTTCCATCACACCTTTATTTAACAACTTCATCTTTGATTCTAATTCCTTTATTTGCTTGCTTAGGCTCTCTTATAAAATATTTTCTTGAATATCATAGGTATCATCATGAGTACATGGAATGCATGAGGGTTTCCATTGAACACAAGAAGCTTCTTGAAGAAGAGTGGGAGGGTCATGCAAAGTATCATCTCCATTATCCACTTCACACTCTTTGACAATGATTCTATCTTCCTTATTTTCCCATGACTCAAATATCTTGTTCCATATTACGATATTAGGATTATAAGACTTTTCTTGAGGAATGATGGGAGGATTTTGTATAGGATCAAGATTCTTCTCAACTTCACATTCTTTTTCAAGACTTTTATTCTCTTCATTTAACCAGGAATCCATTATTTTATTCCATATTATAATGTTGGGATTTGAAGTCTCCTTTTGAGGTGGTGGAGATGCAATGTGAGAAGGAAATGAGGGATTAAACTCCACTCCTTTTTTGTCAACATACACTATTGCATATGCATGTTAGCCAACTCAATCTACCTATCAATATTAGCTTCAAACACAAGATTTATCTTTCCAAATCCCTCCTCCAATTGATTAGGAAAAGGATGAATTTGATAGGATTAATTTGGATCATGATTAAGGGGAAAATATGGTTGATAATAAACTTGATGAGGTGGATATGAAGGTTTATAAAATTGAAAAGCTGCCTGTCATGAATTCTTAGCATATCTTCCAAAGATGTAATCAAACCATTCATGTCTAGCATCTCATTTTTAAGTCTTTTCCAATTGGCTCTTTCAATAGGTGTCCACTCTCTCTTGACTAGTTATAATTCATTTCTCACGTGATTGATGGAATGATTAGGAATGTTTTTACCACATCCCCTTTGAGTATCAAGATCTATCATATACTTATCATACCCCAAAAGAGTTTGTTTGAAGGTGGAAATTGGTTTAGTTGAGAAGTGACTAGGTTGACTAGGAATAAGACATTGATAAGGCTGACTATAAGATTGGTAAGAATCATGTATAAGATGGATATGATCATATTGAGGATAAAAAAACAATATTATGGATAATATACTTCATAATAAGCTTGGTTAAAAACTTTCCCATATTTATAGGGAATGCCATAAGTTTGGAAAGTCTCACAAAATTGTGTGGAATTATGCTTAACACCAAGGCTAACCATGAAAATTCATTAGAAAAAAAGAGCACAAATAAAATGTTACCAACAATATTTGAAGGATCACCTAGGATACTTGACCAATTGATATAGATTTATAATCACCATTGATGTTTAGATATATTCCTCTAAAGGTTAATGTGTGGAAGGACAAAACTAAAAATACTCAAACTCTTAGAACAAGAGTTCCATTGGGTGTGCTAAAAACTATTGTAACTTGTATTTTCAACATTTTAGGAGATAAAAAATATCTCCTCATCCAAATGGCACAATGGAATCACCTCTAGGCTTCTGGGTAGCCTAAGGAATGAGGTGAATCTCTAGATAGGGATAACTCCCTTGATGTACCACTTTGGATTACAACTAAAACTAGACTTGAGGTGTGAAAATGGAGAGAGATAAGTAGAATTAAACTAATATAATGGAGGTGATACACCAAATAAATTGATGAAATCTAACAATATTCATATTACACTTGAAATCAAAGGACAAACTAAACATACAGTCTCTAATCTATGTCTTCTTACATTAATATTACATTATGAGGTCATATAAGAATGTCTTAGGATAGGAGGACTAGAAAAGAGGCCTTAAATTTAAATATTGAATAGAATAACTCAATTAAACCATGGACATCTCCTAGAACACTTCACATGCCCTACAAGAAGAATCTACAAATAGGTGAAAGAATCGAATGACATGCTAAGGAATCCATAGTTTTCACTAATAAAATTCAACATTCAAGTAGAAAACACTATGAATAGTCATGGAAGAGGTAAAACTTAGTCATTTTATTGATCAAAAGGTATATAAATGGGTAGGCCTTTTCCATACTTAGGTGGAGCATCCATACAATGCCAAAATGGCTAGTTCTTATAGAACTTGAGAGAGAGAGAAGAAGAGAGAATTAAAAGGGTCACAATGACACTTGTCAAGATTATTTAAGGAGTTAATTATGCATGTAAATAGGATATGGGATGAAATAAGAAAGGTATAGAAGGAAAAGTGTTAATTCAAGGCATAAACTTCATGAAAAGTGGTATCAAACTCCTCATTTTACACAGAAAAACTACCTTCATGATTACATCTATTTGAAAAACCCATAACTAATTATGACTAGTTATAATTATTTTAATTCAGGTAAAAGAAATTATACATTCCTCTCCATGCATTGGTTGTATGTTTAGTCTTCTGGAATCAATTTTAAAGGAGCCATTATCATTTATAGTCCAAAAATAACTCCTTTCATGTACCTTGCACAATTGGATTATAAAAAGAGATCATTTAATCATTAAAATAAATAAAATTTAGTTAATAACATTCTTTAAGGACCTCCATGGCCTTTTAGTCATCAAGGACACCTTAAAATCACTTTCTCTTATAGTTTTCACACTTCTCACTCACTTGTCCAATAGGATAGTTTTGAATAGCTGAGTTGTAGGAGTTTGTTTACACATGTATAAGATTTTTATTATAATAAAATATACATAAGTATCTATTTAAGATCTTAATATTCCTCCCAAACTTTTTTTCATGTCTTGAATCCTCTTGTAACTTGAAAAACACAAAAGATGGTGAAGAAAAGACTATTTTTTACTGTAGCCATACAAGTCTATAAAAAAAAGTATGGGTAGAAGATTGGGTAATCCCTCTAAAATTACCAATCACAATATTTGTCAAAAATTATCATTATATTAGATATACAACTCCATCTTTCTAATCAGGTTTCAACTAAGGTTTACAAGTAGTTTTTAACAGTTTTGGGTCTTCGACATTATTAAAAAACATTACATGTTCAATTTCCAAATAAATGTCACAAAAAGGTTGAATAGGACCTTTTAAAACTCCTAAAAATTGCTTTAATCCCCATGAAAATACTCAAAGGAGAAATGATCATTCAAAGTCACCTACTCGAGCTTGCTCTTACCCCTTTGTATGTTTAAGTTGGCTTCTAAGCCAAAAATGGATTTCCTTGATTTTATTTGCATTATAAAAGATTAGAAACCTATAAATTAACAAAAAATACATGATAAAATAATATTTAAATCACTCCTAAGGCTATAAATATCATTGTTCTCTTATTTGGTCTTTTAGGCCTAGAAATGCCCATCATGCATGACTACAACCTTAGGAGTATAAGATACCCAATTTGGTTACCTCTTTCTTTCTTTATCTACCATGTTTTTTTGTGTTTAATTAAACATTGAACACATTTTTAAGGGGTTTCCTTAGCCTCTAGTTCACCATACCACCTACTTTCTTCCAAAACCTATGAATTGCACATGAGGGGAGTGCCCTCTGTCTGAGAAAAAATAGAGGGAACTCCCCTATTCTCCAAAAAAATATGAATAATTTAAAAGTTTATTAAAGTCATAAAGTTTTTTCATACCAAATTTTATCTTCTTACAATGTGTTTTGACCTCTCAATTTGGCAAATTCCAATACTACACTTTTCATAAGCAAACTATGTAAGGTTCCCCTTAGACTATGTTTTACATGTTTTAAGATTAATTATCAAGAAATTTTTATATCATGATAGTGTCACTAGGTTTATATAGTGATGATTAATATTTTCTAAACTCTCTCAATGTCCTAAAATCTCATATATATTCATATGTGTTTGTTTAGTCTAGACTGGGTACCCTGTTGTACCTTGACTAAGACAACCATGCCTATAGGTTAAAACAACATCATGAGACCTTGTTTATGGTATTTTTAAAAATAAATTGAGTGAATATTGGTCATATATTTCATGGGTTATTTACATTCATCTTTCAATAATGTTAAAGCATCAAGAAGGCATTTAAATTGGGTTCACTATCTCATACTTTGTTGTAAGATTGAGACACCCCTGTTTTACCTCTGACTATGGGTTGGTTTACCTTACCTATAGGTTATGAAATTAATTAAATTCATGGATAAGGTATATATTTTCTAGGTTTTTCATGTTACTCTTCCCAACCCTACCTATGTATTTGGACTTCAAACTATGCATTCTCAAGGTGTTGACTGAGATAACCATGTTTTATAACTTGCTTGTAGATTTCATGTGCTCCAATGAGGCTTGGTTATAGTGTTCTAATGATACTCAAAATATAATAAGAGAATAAGATACATTTTTCATGTTCTCATACCTTTTACACACTTCATCTCTCTCTTTTTATTGAAAATTGAGCTTCATAACCCATGACTAAGACACATGCTTATGTCTACCTATAAGTACCCATTATCTATACAAGGGATAATTGTAAGTGGTCTTAGAGTCTCTAAGACCATGTTTCCATATTCTCTAGCTAGATCATATGCCATTTATGTGCCACTAAATCAATTAAAATCTAATCATCATGATAACTTGTTCAAATTTGTTTCTTGGGATGACCAAAGGCCACTTACCTCCTTAGACCTATAGATATTACTACAATATTTTAGTACTTTTAAGGAAAACTTGAGCCTCAAAATCACCCTTCTATACTATTTATAATCTCTTAAAACTTTACATAGGTTTATTTTAAACTAGAGGCAACATGGTTTACTAATCTATATGCCTTGAAAATATTTATAACCATGTGATATATTATCTCCAAAACACCTCAAGACATTTGTTTTGTGATTTTATGGAAAGGAGCCCCCATATCAATCTTTAGATCCTTTTTAGCATGGTTTTTAACTTCTCTCTACTCATTAAGCTAAGCACAGAATATAATGAGAGGGGGGGTGAATTAGTATATTATATATCTTATAAAACTTTCCCTTTATCAAATTCCACTTAATCAAACATTCAAGATATGCAATAACACTCAAACAATAAACATCACACAAGATAGAGAGAGACATCAGATATAACGTGGAAACCCAATGTGAGAAAAACCATGGAGAATCAATCTCAAATATATTCATGAGAATAAATGCATAGGAGCACCATACCCCTTTGCCAAGTACAAACCTCAGCTATAATTCATGAGCACCAACCCACAGGAGCTTCAAACCCCTTTGCCGAGCACCAACCCAGATGAGCACCAACCCCTTTGCTGAGCACCAACCCAACAATAATTCATGAGTACCAACCCATAAGATCACCAACCCCTTTGTGTATACCACACACCTATCTCTCAATGTTACTATCTCAACAAATGATAGATCAATACAAATCTTCATCCTCTCTCTCACCTTTGCTCTTCTAAGCTAGATACAACAAATACAAATCATATTCATCTCTCACAATTGCTCTTCTAAGCTAGATATTACAATATCAAATCAACCTCTCACTTCCATATTACAAATGGCTTCTCAAGCCTTTATTTATAGATTTCCAAATGACCTTTAGCCTTCCCCCTTTGTGACCCTTCAATCCTCATGGAAAATGGTGCCAATCTTGGATGACCCTTCATATCCAAGCATTTGAAAAGTCATGTGGTGACCCTTCATGACCAAAAACATCCTTCCCACTTTTGTCCTTATCTTTGGTGACATTTTGTATTCCTTAAAGTGTCCCTCATGAGAAATTTTCCCATACTCTTTTGTCTTCACTTGGTTACTCTTGGTATTCCCCAAGATGACTCTTCATGGGAAAATACATCCCATCATTCTTTTGTCTTTACCCCATGGCTCTTCAACTTCTCCATGGGCCCTTCTTTTGTCTCATATGCAACCAAAAATATATTCATTAATATTAAATAGATATTAACTCATATTAGCCAATATATATTTATCACAAACAACATTAAATGCAATGGGGCCTTTATCACCAATAATACTAAACCTTTGACATCAATGATAATATTTCCAACAATCTCCCCCTTTGTCATTGATGGCAACCTCAATCTTGAAACTACCACATCCTATCACCTACACATCTTGTCATCTAAAAAAATATAGTAGCTCCCCCTTACTATAGCAACTTGTACCTGTTCCCTATACCTATTTTCTACAACTATACCTGTACCTATTATTCTCCCCCTTTGACATCAATGGCAAAGGGCCTACCTAGAGCTAACACTTAGCTCCCCCTCACTTGATGTTGAACATCAATGGCAGGAAGTAATAGAAATTACTCCCAACTCCTCTCACTAATCTTTGAATGTATCCTTTGATCGTGCCTTTGAGAAGATATCTAACAATACATACACATTATTCCCTATCCTTTGAGCATCTGCAATCAACTCATTTGAATATTTTCTTCTAATCTCACAAACTTCAGCATGAAACCTTAATGTGTATCTTTGATCACAAATTTGACTAACACTCAATAGATTATGCTAAAGACCTTTTACATATAAAACATTTTTAGTCTTAGTTCTACCATAATCCAAACTCAAAGTACCTTTTTTGGCTATCTTGGTAGTGGTTTTATCTCCGAATCTCACTATACCACCATTTATCTTCTTTAGAGAAATGAACTTACTTTTATCACTTGTCATATGCCTCAAACATCTACTATCAATTAACCATGGATGATCTTTACCTCTCACATGTAGAGCTGTCTACACCATCATCGAATCTTCAAGTTGTTTCTTCTACCATGAACATGTGTGAACCTTCTCCCTGATGAATGGAGCTTTGAAACTCTAATTCTTCTTCTTGATGAATGGAGCTTTGAAAATCTGATCCTTCTTGACTAACTCGAATATGCTTCTGCAATATCGAGATATGTGTTCAAAGTTGTTGCACTTGTAGCACACTATGGTCTCTTCATTAAAGCTTGATAGAGGAGTGAAAGAGTTGTGGCTTTTGCTTGACTCTACTTGACTTTTCTTCTCCTTATTTTTGAAATTGTTAGCTCTTTTTCTACATTCTTCTTTCTTGTGACCATATCCATTACAATAAAAATAATAGCCATAAAAATAAGACATGTCTGTATATCTTTGACCTAATTTCCTTTTGTAGCTTTGTTCCTTCCAACCTTATATGTTTGGAATGTCCTCTGTATTCTTCATTTCTTCCCTTTCTATTTCCTCTTGTGTCAGAGCTTCAACATAGCTCTTTTTCTTTTCAAAACCAATCCCTATCTTATCTGAATATGCTTTTTGACTTTCCAATATCTTATTCAACATGTTAGTGCTATCTTCAAATTTTGAATCACTGACTACTTTATCACTGACTGCTTTCTTAATATCTTCTTTTAAAGAGGAAATTTAAATAACATACCTTTCACAATATTTTCTTTCTATTTCCAATTGTGCTTTGAGATCTTCTTCATTCTTCTTGGCTTCTTCAAAGTGTGCTTGTATATCTTCAATCATTTCCTTTGACTCTTGTTCATTTTTCTCAATCTGGTGCTTTAATCTTTGATTCTTCTTCTGAATAGCTTCTAACTCTTCTAGGGCACAATTGACTTCTCCTTCAATATCTACTTTAGCTTTCTCCTCTTCAATTTCTTGATCACCATCATGTATGGCCAAGAATATAATCTCTTCTTCTTCTAAATCACTGATTTCACTATCTTCAATTGATCCCTTCTTGGATTTGCCTTTGAAATTCTTCTTGTATATAGTTTTTTCTTGTTCATCATCTTTAACCTTATCTGGGCATCTAGCTAAAAAATGTCTAATCTTTCCACAATTAAAACATTTAAAAGGTAATTTTCCTTGATATTTACCTGCTCCTCTTTTTGGCTTGTGAATGAAAAGTGCTTTGTTGTCATCTTCATCATCACTGGAACTATCACTTGATTCTTGAATATTAGCTTTCTCCTTCTTTGATGTCTTGAAAGACACTTATCTCTTTGAGGGTTTATCTTATTCTATCCACATCTGATATGCCATGAGAATACCATGAACCTCATCCATCTTTAGCTTGGCTAAATTCTTCATTTCCTCGATTGCTAAAACCTTTACATCATTTCTCATTAGTAGAGATCTCAAAACCTTTTGCACCACTGTTGACTCTTCCAATGTTTCTCCAAGACCTTGAACCTGATTTATGACTTGATCAACTCACAAAAGATAACTTGCTATATCTTCTTCTTCTTCCATCTTCAAACATTCAAACTACCTTCTAAAAGTCTACAACTTAGCTTGCTGAACCTATCCATCACCTTTGTAAATATTCTCAAGTTTTACCCAAGTTTCATGAGTAGATTTACATTGCATAACTTTAACAAATTCAGATTCACATAAACCACATAAAATAATATTTAAAGCTTTAGCATTACATTCACTTTCCTTCTTTTCTATTGGAGTAATTGTAGATGTCTATGGCTCTTCATATTCCTCCACCACTTATTTCCATATGTCAAATCCAAGGGCCATTAAATAAACCTTCATTCTCATGCTCCAAAAATCATAATTCATCCCATCAAACAAAGGTTCCTTATTTTTAGAAAATCCTTCCTGTGACCTAGCCATCATGCTTTCCCGATCTACCTTCAAGCTGTAAAACTTTTCAAAAAGGAACCTGCTATAATACCAATTGTTAAGCATGGAATATACTGAGAGAGGGGGGTGAATTAATATATTATATATCTTATAAAACTTTCCCTTTATCAAATTCCACTTAATCAAACATTCAAGATATGCAATAAAACTCAAACAATAAACATCACACAAGACAGAGAGAGACACTAGATATAACGTGGAAACCCAACGTGGGAAAAACCATAGAGAATCAATCTCAAATATATTCATGAGAACAAACCCACAGGAGCACCATACCCCTTTGACAAGTACAAATCTCAGCTACAATTCATGAGCACCAACCCATAAGAGCTTCAAACCCCTTTGCTGAGCACCAACCCAACACCTATTTATGAGCACCAACCCACAAGAGCACCAACCCCTTTGCTGAGCACCAACCTAGAAAAAATTCATGAGCACCAACCCATAAGATCACCAACCCATTTTCCAAGCACCAACTCAACAACAATTCATGAGCACCAACCCATAGGAGCACTAACCCCTTTGTGTATACCACACACCTATCTCTCAATGTTGTTATCTCAACAAATGATGGATCAATACAACATCTCCTTCCTCTCTCTCACCTTTTCTCTTCTAAGCTAGATATAACAAATACAAATCATATTCATCTCTCACAATTGCTCTTATAAGCTAGATATTACAATATCAAATCTACCTCTCACTTCCATATTACAAATGGCTTCTCAAGCCTTTATTTATAGCTTTCCAAATGACCTTTAGCCTTCCCCCTTTGTGACCCTTCAATCTTCATGGAAAATGGTGCCAATCTTGGATGACCCTTCATATCCAAGCATTTGAAAAGTCATGTGGTGAACCTTCATGACCAAAAACATCCTTCCCACTTTTGTCCTTATCTTTGGTGAATTTTTTTATTCCTTAAAGTGTCCCCTCATGAGAAATTCGCCCATACTCTTTTCTATTCACTTGGTGACTCTTGGTATTCTCCAAGATGACTCTTCATGGGAAAACACATCCCATCCTTCTTGTGTCTTTACCCCGTGGCTCTTCAACTTCTCCATGGGCCCTTCTTTTGTCTCATATGCAACCAAAAATATATTCATTAATAATAAATAAATATTAACTCATATTAACCAAGATATATTTATTACAAACAACATTAAATGCAATGGGGCCTTTATCACCAATAATATTAAACCTTTGACATCAATGACAATATTTCCAACACATTAACCTGAGACTAGGTTTTCCATGGTCCCTTTAGCATATTAGGATCTCAAAGAAGGATCCCCACTTATTTCAACACCTAAAAAGGTGTTCTCATTCTATATGGTACCTCCTATAGGTGGTCATTCTATAGTATAGGTAGACAATGTAAAATTTTTCCAAACAATCGATCATATAAGGTCATTTGATCCATTATAATTCATTTCAATCTCTTTAAATGCCTATTAAATCCTTAAGTATTTAAAGACCACTATCAAATATGTTATTTTTAATATGTCACCTATACCATGCATTAAGGGTACCCAAATGTGAATGCAATAGCAGACATGAGAATTAGGAAGAATGTATGAAATATAAACATGTGGCATGACCGTTATGACCATTTTAAGGTTTCATATGAATTAATTCATTTGATGAAAACCTCAAACAATTCTAAAATTGCTCTTTCTAATGTGGATATAATTCGTGGGAGTAGTTGTAGGTGATGTTGGATTATGTGTAGATAGTAAGCATGGAGTAGAGAAACAAGGTGTATAAAGGACCTCATAGGTGGCTCAAACTTATTTTCAAAATCTTAAAATGTATTATTTCTATTATTAGTACCTTGAAAAAAGTTCCAACATCCTCCTTTCAAGATGAACACTTCCTTATGGCACTTGCACATGCTCATCAATGGTTGCCAAACTATGAATATTGTATATGAATATAAATTCATGAAAGATACCTTGAGTAATTAATATTATAAGATTAATGGGAATAATATCACGTTTAAAACATGATAAAGAACATATTTTATCCCTCTAAAACCATGATCAAGCATGAGGACTCTCCAAACGATAAAAAATTTCCTATTGTCTTCAAATGAGACTAGTCTACAAATTTGTGATAATATGCTCATAAAAATGCCTTAGGACATGAAAAAAATAATGGTAGGAATTATGGGACATATACAATATCATCTAGAACTAATATCAATAATTGAATTATACAGAGTTTGTAAAACCAAGGTGAAACCTATAGGGTTCATAGATTATCAAGTAGATTTACATAGTCAACTTGTTATATAAATTAAAGTATTAGAGTTTACAGAAACCTCCCAAAATCATTTTCCCTAAAACATCTTGAGATGTCCATATCAAGTACAAACTTGCAAGTCACTTCAGCTTACCAAGAAGGTGAAAAAATGAAGTAGAATGGTTTTGGCCTATAAATGGAACTTTAAAATAATTAAAAAAGTTTATTTAAGTTGAGGAAGATTAAATTACATCACCTAATGTAGCACACTTCTCAAATAATCCATACAAGTAACATTTTCTCTCTTTTGTTGAAAACCACTGCCCTTTCTTCTGCATAACCTACCACATTTTAGTTTTTTTAGTTAATTAAGACTTAAGTGAAAACATGGGGTTTTAAGTAACATATTTGGACCTTAAAATTTCCCAATAAACTCGTACAAAACATTAAATTCACCATTTTGACCCTTTAAATGACCCAATATGACATGAGAGACTAATGAAATAAGTGACCAAGGCTAATATAACATTAAATGGCATCAAATGACCTATGAAACACCTCATGGCATGATATTACACCCAATATAGCCATATAATATCAAGTTTTTACCTATAGGTTCCCCAATTTGAGTAAAAAGTCAAATTTGGTCAACACCTTTCAAGAGCATCCTATCATCCAAATGTGGCTTAAAACATAATTTTCCCTTTGATTTTATGCTCATGTATTTAAAAATGATGAATTATTTTATCCTCCATCATCTCAAGTACACCAATAAAACTATGTTCATGATATCTAAATCAATGTTATGCCTATCTTGAAGCTATCTTATTGTAAATTAAGCATAATAACACTACACCAAGAAATGTTATGGAGAGAATTCTGCATAATAAGTTTCACAAATGAAGATTAAAAATGGTGGTCTTGGCCCTCCTATTTATATATTTTTGAATTTGATATGAATGAAACATGACCTTCCATATTGAGATCAAGATGTGTGGCCATGAATTAATTCAATATTAAAAAATTAATTTATAAATATCCTCATAAATATTTTGAAGGGGCATTAAAGAGGCATGGGAGGCCTTAACCTGATATTTTTTGTATTTATGGATTATGGATACCACCCCACAAATGATGTCACTTGATGATGTAGATATTATAAATCAATTTCCAATTAATAAATCTTCAATAACTTCCATGGATTTTCCACTTAAGCTCTTGATTTGGATTAATTTGCCTAAGTGAGATTAATCAAATTTTATTAAATTATTTAGAAATTGGTTCCACACTATTAATCAAATTGGTTAAAATGTCATATTACTGGATTGTAATTTGATTGGAGTACAATTACAAGAAATTTTTAGTTATGTATGAACAAATATCCCATTTAAGACATTGTTAACATGAAATCATACATGCATGTGTCATTTGCTTCCAAATTAGAAGAATTCAATGGTTCAAAGGGTCAAATTACATTTTCATCATTTTGACTCAAAATGATTTGAGAAAAGTTAAAAAAACACATAAAATTAAATTCCCCATTTAAGGATACATTATCCTAAATCATCACTTATATATGACAAGCTTAAAACATTTAGTGTGTTCAAATGTTTTGGCCTAAATTATGCATTTGAGTTAATTTTGAATAAGATTGACAATTTTAACACAATGGTGTTAGGAATTGGATGTCTACATTTTACCCCTATTTAAGGTGTGGTGAGAAATTTGGGCAAAGTAAAGTCTTTTCAAATAGAAGCATTATCCAGAAGAAGTTGAAAAGAAATGACCCATGATTCCCCCCTTGAGAGGACATATAAGGATGAAAGATAAGGATGAAATCTAAAAAATAAAAATAAATAATTTTTCTAACCCATGGATGTGATCAAATCCAAATGACCTAATGCTTACACACATTGATTCTCAATGATCAAAATATAATTAGAGTATAACAGACCAAAAATATAGGGGGAAGTGTGAGGGATACAATCAAAAAATATAAGTGAAACACTTTAAACACACCCAAAATAGGGTACAAGATATGATCTTAGGTAATGATCAATCTCAAGACAAGTTACACACTATGAAATTGCCAAAATGAGGGAAAACCTCACAAATCTTGCAATCATAATAAATAAGAGAGTATTTCTCCAAAGAAAGGAAAATAATAATGTGCCCCCATAGAGTAGATTTGATCATTTGATAAAGTAATTTTTCCTTGGTAGGGAAAATATTTATCATTGATAATTAATTATGGACATATAGGGTTGATTTCAATTTGTGACTAGTCCAAATGTTATGCACCAATAGGGAAAATTGGTAAACATATCTCAAGGATATATCCTAATGCATAGATTAAATGTGAATGGGCACAAATATATATGTGATTGTCTGAAGATTGAAGAATCCATAAAAAAACTAGGGATATAAGGATGCACAAAGTGATGAAAGAGGTGAATATAAGAATCAAGGTGGCCAAGTTGACCCAAGATACATCATGTATCCAAGCATTACCTAAATAGTCCACATGGACCTCAAGATAGTGTAGTTCACCCATAAGTGGGAAAAAATGAAATAAGGAATGAAGAATAAAATAAAAATGGACCAATATTTGATTAGACTCATAATGTATGCTAAGAGATGCATTCGTTACTCTATGCATGCCTTACAT
This sequence comes from Torreya grandis, assembly GCA_037957365.1. NCBI lineage: Eukaryota > Viridiplantae > Streptophyta > Pinopsida > Cupressales > Taxaceae > Torreya > Torreya grandis. The sequence continues at coordinate 22,196 of JARHVA010007879.1, forward strand.
ATAGTTTGGTGTGTAAGCCATTGGTGTTTACTTTTATTGGTGCACTTGAGAGCTGATCTTTAGAGATGTATTAATTTTTAGACTTGCATCCAAAGCACTTGGTGCTTTCTATATCAAACTAAAATTATGAATCATAATCATGAATGACCTATAATGACATTGTATTTTGATTTCAAAGATCTGGTTTAAATGTGAAAACATATAAGTAAGGATAATGAAAAAAACTATCAATACCAAAGTTATAATGATTTACATTTGAAAAAACAAAGAAAAAGAAAAAAAAAACATAAATTAAACCTAACATAAAATCAACATATGAACAATTAAGACATATTTTTTAACAAGAATGTATTAAAAAAAGGCAAGAACAACTTAATAAACAACATTAAAGAAAGATATGAATAATCAATATCCATGTGTACTACCAAGCTAAACTTTAAAAGAAAAAAAAAACAAGACAAAAAAAGAACACAAAAGACCAAGAAGAAAAAAATAAACAAAAAAAATAAAGGAATAAATGAAGAGATAAGAAAGCACAATAGAACACCAATAAAAATCAAATAAACACACACAAATAATAGTTAGTCACAATGTTAGCGCAAACAAAAAATAATTTTTTGTATACATTTAGTAGAGGCATTAATTTATACAATAACATAAAAAGAATAAATGACATAAATTTCCCCTAAGTGATAGGGAATCAATCCAAAATAAAATGAGGGAAAAAGAATAAAAGGAAAGGGGTGGCCAATATTACTCTAGATGTATAAGACAAGCGAACACTACCTATATTATTCTATAGATGTAAGATCCAAAATGAACTTCAGGCCAAATGTAGTTATCCAAAGAAATGGGATATAAGAAAAGTGATGATAATAAAACATGATTGATGTTATATTAGAAAAGGAAAATGAGATCAAAAAATGGTGAGAGTGTATAAATCAATGCTTGTAAAATGGCAAGAGCATGGGGTAGGTAGAATAAATAAAAGTTCAAGAAAATGTTTTTGTTCTTTTCATCTATCATTTTCTAATGTTTTTGTGTGTTTGGGATAAGCAACAAAAATGAAATATTCACAAAAGGCCTAGGGAACTACCTAGTAAATGAGATGCATTTCCATAGGCAAGAGTTCAAAAAATAACTAAACTAGTTGTAGTGAGGATTGTGAATATAAATAATGGAATCATGAACTAACTAATCAAGGATACGATCATCCAAGAGTATAAGTTCCAATAACAGTTAAATCCAACTAAAATAGCCCATGCTCACAAATCAATGAGAGCAAGGTCCTACTAAGGCAATAATGCCTACCAAATCTAAGAAAAATAATAATAGAACAATATGAAGCATGATATAAAATTTGAATAACTACTAAGTAGTAAATAATCATGAATTGATGTATCTATGTCCACTTATCAATTAGAAGAAGTGATAAAAAACTATTCACATTGAGTTGCTTTGTAGAACTGGCATTGAATGTGTCCAAAATTCCTATGAATCATAATCAAGATCATAATTGGTCAAGGGATAAAATATGTCTAGGTTACAACGGTCTAATGTACAAAATAATATGGTTTTAAATAGAATGATGTAGAAAGAATAGGGTCCAAAAGAGGATGGTCTAGGGTGGTATAAAATACTAGAATATAAATGATCTAGAGTGCCAAAATTCCAAAGTTTCAACTATCCAGAGTCATAAAATAATATGTTTATTATGAGAATGGTCTAAGGTAGGTTAAAACAAAATGAATGTGGTCTAAGATAAGATGGTCTAGGATGTAATGGCAGGATAAAATAACTTTAGCAAAAGTTTCCCCTAAGTAAGGGGTCTTGTAGAGAATGGTTCAAAAGCTATCAAGCATAGTGTTATAGTAGTTTTAATTTTTATTTAAATTAAATCAAATTTACTAAACTCAAATGAAAATTAGTGTTTATGATGAATACCTAGATATTAAGATATTTTGCACACTGCTTTGAATCTAGCAACTGAGGGAGCTTATTTTTGGCTAGGAAGAATAACCTGCACACATGCAAACAACTTTAAAAAAATAGATTAATAGATAATTATGTGATTTTACTGGTTATGAACATGTCTTGAGAAGTTTTAAACCTAGTAAAGTGGATCTCAGCTCATTTATTTACATAATCAAGTGGATAAAAAATAATTTAGATTATAATATATAGATGTATGATAATAATAATGATTAAGATTCAATCCTCATTTAAGCTATCAATATAAGTAAAATATTCATCCCAATAATCCATAACAACATTTACATCATCCTATATGACATATAGTTAGTTGGTAGTGGCTTCAAAAGAGGGAAAATAAACAATAGTGTAGATAGCTAGCTCAAAATCTATATCACTCTGATCAACAAATAGGGTTAGGATATTATGGGAAGATCAGTGATATTGATTACATCATGCATATGCCTATTAGATTCATATATATACAAATCCATTTTTAAAATAATAGTAAATCAGTATGAATTGAATACAAGGGTTTGAGATAAAGGTCTCAGGTTCTAAAAAATTAAACACAATGGATCGATGTTGATCTTGATAGGATCAATGTAGATTTGTAGAATCAGTGTCAATTTAGAAAGAATAAGCATTGATTCTCTTTGTAGCTATGATTAATAAAAATAAATAATAGATTGGGTAACAAATACTATAAAAAGATACATAAGGGTATATATGGTACTCTAGAGAATAAATAAAAAGATAATAATAAAAAGACTGATATAAAATGAGAGAAATAAACATATTACTTACCTTGGAATCGATTGTAATCAAAATAAAATCTTCCTCATGAATGCAAGTAGTCCTTCAGGGTTGTGACAATGGATTTAGATTGAATACATTATTATTTTGATAGATTGACATTAATGGCTTCCTTAATTATCCAAGAAATCTAGTAGCAATTTGAGGTTCAGAATTTTTAGGTCTTGAAGCCAAAGGATGGTTGGCTATTTATGGATTGATGTAGATCTAGATAGTTGATGATGATCATTGGTGAATTAGCACAAATTCACCCAAATTAGAAGGTTTTTTTTAATTGTGGGTAAAATTAGGCTTTGGTGAGAATGCATTTATTAGTAACAAAATTATATGGAGGTCAAGCTATTAATGGGTAGATTCCCTAGGTTATTAATGGATTTAGTAGGTTAGGGGGGATAAAAAGATAATAGTAAAGGAAAATTACCAATTTATGAATGGTAAATATATTAAACCTTAAGATAGGGATTATTTAGGAGATTAAATAAAAATAAGGGCCTATAACACCTTGTTAATCATATACATGGTACAAAATTATAGTGTCTATATTTTCCCCATTTATGGATCAATATGGAGGATATGTCATGAGAAAAAAACCATGAGAGATCCAATTCCCTAGGTTTATGTGAAGAGGTAACCCCACACAAATGAGGAACCAACATAGGATAAAGAATAGGTGATATTTTTTTAAAATGGAATAATGGATGGGATGGGTATATAATAAATAACGATGCATAACATGAAGTATATGTTTTGGTACTGATAATATGTAAGGTAATATAGATAGAGATGCCCTGAGGTAAATCTTGTAATAAAATGCCACAACTATGAATAGATGGGATAAAATGAAGGCTAAATAAGAGACCAAGTGATAGGACTTGGCTGATCGAAGCATCAGGTGTGTTATATGGTGTGAAAATTACCTATAGAAAGTTGTTCTTTAGAGAAAATACACTCTCAAGACCCACTAAGGGGAGACACCCAAAATAAAACATGCCTTATATAAGTTATGTGAGTAATAGGGGGTCAAAATCTATAAACCTAAAATGGTATAGGACAAATAATAGGGTAGGTGTGGAAAGGTATCAAGATAAATTTAAGGAGAAGGGATAAATGCATGTAGAATTACAAGTGAAAAAAATGGACAAATCGATGCCAATCTTAAACAAATTAGCATCGATACACCAAACTAACACTGATCCAAAATAGATTAATGTTGATCCAAATTTGGGTATATAAGTAAGTCCAACATGGAAAATCACACATTTTCTATTTTTGAAAAACTAAATGATGCTTGAGAGCTAAAATATTATGTGACATAAGATGAGATGGAGTTTAGTGGTAGTGTATTGAGGTGATGGTGATGATAGTAAGATGAGGTAGGTCCATTATTTTTTTATTTTATTTTTTGAATTTTTTAAGTTTTTTAGGTTTTTGGATTTTTGGAGTTATGATAGGTATAAGGACTAGGGTAAGATGGCATCCAAGAATTAGTGTCAATTCCCCATGAATCATCAATGATTCATTGGCAATCGATGCCATTTCATGAAATGGTGTTGATCTAGCTGGAATGACACCAATCTTAGAATGGATAGGTATCAATTCACATGAAAAATATGAAGGGATTAGATTAGAGTATAGGGTTTAGGTTAAGTTAGAGTTTTAGGAGAATTTAGGCTTATAGGGGATTCTAATGATAATCATAGACTCTAATATAGATGAGATATTGATTGTCACCTTTACTAGAGTGACTAGAAGTCCAACTTAATGATGATGATGGGGCCCACATGGAGGCCATAGGCCTAGAAAGAATGTGTCACTATAAATTCATCCATCAAGATATGAGCTGATTGGTTACCTTAGTGGAGTGATGAAATATTACTACTAAGATGTTTTGACTTCCTACCAAAGAGATGACCATTATTAAGGACATCTATCGAATTCTCTGACTTCTTATGTAAGGAGCACCTATAATACCTATTGATGAGTAGGGATGGGAAATAACACTAACATGCCTATATGGTAGAGATGTGATGGATATCACATCTATTATAGGTGGATTTTATTTTGAGCCTTTATATGTAGACAATATAATGAGGAAAGGTGTACTTAACATGATCTTGGTGGTAATTTCCTGCTATGCACTCCTATACTTAGTGGGAGGCAAACTTCCATAGAGTTTGATAGGGGTGGTTATAGATATACTAGAGCATATGATAGTTTTTGCCTAGGCATCCACCTTCTTACCACATATTTATAGGTATCTATGGGGTTGGAGGACCCATAGGTGATATGGCTTGGATGTTATTACTATTTTATAAAACTAGGCTTATGAGCACACTAGGGTAGTGTGGCCTATTGATACCTCATGGATATGGTGGTATGAGACTGAGTATAGTGGGTCGTAGAGGGGTTAATAAATGGATACATCACTTTGAGGCCTTATCTTATATTTCATGCATGGCCCAAGGTGGAGATAGAGTAAACATGTATTTAGAGGGAGAGGTGGGTAACTAGGAGGAGAATGGAGTACATAGAATACCTCCATTTTGGGTGAGTGTGTAGATAATTTGGGTTGTTATAGGAAATTACATGGGCCCCTCATATATATAGGTAGGATGAGATAAAGCAGGAGCTCCTAATTCTAGATACTATAGATGTCTTAGTAGAGGAGGAAGATTCAATAGATAATGATGTTGAGGATACATCGGGAGATTATGTGGAGGATATGAGGTGCACTCCAGAATTTATAACATGTTTGGCAAGATAGTGGGAAATGAGGAAAAGTAGGGTAGTGCATCTATGAAAAGAGGGAGGGGATGAGTAGATAGAGGAGTTTGAGGAGGATGGAGGAGAGGATGAGATGGGAGATAAGGAAAAGAGGGGAGAGGATGATGGAGATGAAAAGATAGAGGAGGAGGAGATTGATGTTTTATAGATTATCATAGAGAGGGATATATTGAGGACTTAGTGTATCACCTTATAGGGATAAGTGGTTTAAGCATAGGGTTCCCTCTCCATAGTGTATATTGAGTGAAACATGATACATATTAGATTGGATACCTTACAAGTGGAGTTTGACTCATTTTAGCTAAGTCATGACCTAGAAGTGGAGGTTTAGGATTGATATTAGGCAAAGAGGGATAGTCTAAAGAGGGGGAGAGAGATGCATTAATGAAGATAGTTATATGGGTGGTTGTGTTGAGCATAGGACATGTATGGACCATGAGCATTAATAGATATAAAGAGCTAGTGATAGAGATAGATATTTTGAGTACATCATACTATATCTACATCTGAAGAATTTATGCTATGCTTCCCATCTAGCTACATAGGGAAGATCTTCTAGGTGCACTCATATAGGGTTGGTGAGCATGGGGAGTATATCTTAGAGGAGAGATGTAGATAAAGGAGGAGATGGGGGAGGGGATGGTAGTAGGGATGGTGGTGGATCTTAGAAGAGAATCCATCTAGGTAGGCTACATTTTACATACTAGCTTGTTTATTGTTGTGTTTACTCATTGTACTATTCAAAGAGCCATATACATGTATATAGATACTTGTGATTTACCTTGATTATTATTATTATTATTATTATATATATATATATATATATATATATATATATATATATATATATATATATATATATATATATATATATATATATATATATATATATATATATATATATATATATGACTCTTGATTATAAGTTATGATGTTGTTATAAATTATATTTATGGATTATGGATGTTTAAGGATTATGTTTACATTTATATTATAGATTTTATCTTATTAGATGATGTGAATTATTATGATTGTTATATGTGATGGATTTATATTTAGAATATTTATGGATTATGGGTATTATGGATGTAATTTATATCATGTATTATGATGTTTTCTTGTGATGTTATTAGATTATTTAGTTATCAATTTAAATGTTATAAAATGCTTATGGATCATTATTATTATTTTATAGTGGATGTGATTTTGATGTATGGATTTTTGTAATGTTTAAAATGTTCATGATTAAATTAATATGGATGTGACCTTGATTATGTGATTATGGATTTAATGAGTTGATTAAATTATGGATTATTTGTTTTTATGTAAAAATATTGATGGATTATGGATGTATATTTCATTATTTGATTATGGATTATAGATTTTATCTTATGTGATTATGGATTTAAAAATTTAAAATGTCTTAAATAAGGATTTTGTATTAGATTAATTTTTTTACATTACATTATGGATTATGAAAAATGTTTATGGATTATGATTATTATGGATGCAATCTATAAATTACTGATTTCATGTTTATAAATTTTTGAATTACTAGATTAAGATATTTGTTGACATGTGGAAAAATTTGTAATTAAATTATCAAAAATTTAATTTACAAGGTTATTTATTACTTTTTATTGGCTCATACCCTAACCCAGGAAAACTTCTTGAAAATAATGCACATTTGTCCTTAACCAACTACTAATAACTATCCTAACAACTTTAGGTCAACCAAGTTCATTGTCTTTAAGATGGATAAATCTAAATATTTACTTTTAGAATTTTATAGAAAGTGTATTCTTAAGAAAAATATGTTTTCATCTTTCATACTAAGAAATAAGGTCAAACCTAAAATCCTTTGTTCCAATCCTTGTAGACTGATCAATGTGGGTAGTCTACTAAATTAAGGAAACCTGATCAATGTGAGAAGCTTTCTTAGGATATTTTTATGCATGGTAGCCATACTTTGAGGGAGTGGTCTATATTTTGAGATATGATTTTGAAACAACTATCTTTAGAGGGATAATTTTTTACTTATATATATATATATATATTGTAGTTTTCATATCTATCCTTCGAGGGATAAGTCTATTTATTTTGATTTGTCTTGCAGATGATTTTCATTTATTTTTTATCCTAGTGTTATTATTTCTTTATGGATTTAAATCAAGTGTCCTATGATAATTTTCCAAAGATTTTTTGTGCAAGATAGTACTCTTATTCTTAAAATGAAGTAATGATGAACAAGGTTTTTAGGGAATAATTATTTGGAGCTCCTTCACATTATAGGATAAGCTTATCCAATTATAGTATGATATGAATAGATCCATGGTATTCATATTCAAGGTTCAAAATGAGCAAAGCTATCGAATAACAACATGTCTCTAAATATCATAATTTGGTATAAGAATAATAAGGGTATGAAACCTAGAAACTAAACTAGGCTAACCAAGGTGATGAAGATTTATTAATAGTAGAAAGGACATATATGCAATGAATTAAGAGGCTCTTGTTCTTATTTTCCATCAAGAGACACTAAGTGATATTCCTCAGATTCATACTTATGGGTGATAATAAATGGTCTGAGATATTTTAGAGCAAAATTTTCCCTTTTTCTTTTTTCCATATTAGTGGTATCTTGATTTTCCTTTAAGATAAGTTTGCTAATATTAAATTCACATTATTTTGGATGCTTATTATACACATGCTTTATTCATTCCTAATGTATATGGAGATGGTAAAGGGTAGTTGATTGATGCTCATCTAAGATTTTGAGCTATGCTTATTATTCCTGATGGAAGTCATCCATAGAAATGATATATCTTAAGGATATACAAAGGGAAGGAATTTTAATCTCAAGAGGAAGTAAAACTTTGGTACCATAGACTAGGGAAAAAGTAGTAGCACCTCTAGGGGTTCAAATACTAGTTCAATAATCCCATAAGGCAAAGTAAACCTAAAGATGCTAGTTCTTTCCCACTTCATTAACTTTATTTTAGATTTTGACAAGAGTTTTATTATATACCTCAACCTATATATTATCTTGAGAATATTAGGGTGAGGAGAAGATTAGTTTAATGTTAAAAGATTCACATATTTTTTGAACCTTTTTATTTTTAAAATATTTTGCATTAATTGTGATGATCTTATGAGGGATGTCAAAGTGACAAATAATATGTTGACTAATGAATTCAATAATTTTACCTATTTTTGTCAAGATAAGAGGGATAAACTCCATCCACTTATTAAAATAATCAGTGATGGTAATGATAAATCCATGACATTGGGAAGATTTAGGATTAATCTAACCTATAGAATCAAGCCCCCACTAGGAAAAAGGCTAAAATTTCTATGCTACCTATAATTCTTGAATAGGGACATGGGATAAGTTGGTGTACTAATAACACTTTACACATTTCCTAACATATTCAAAAAATTCCTAATTTAAGGTGAACCAATAATAACCCAACCATAATATTCTCTTAGTGATGGTATAACCACTAAAATGTCCACCACACAACCCATCATGAGCTTATTCAATATCAAAGGTAGCTTCATGACCTTATAGACAATTAAGAAGAATACCATTGAAACCATGCTTATAAATAACACCCCCTAGTATGAAAAAATGCATGAGACAATGATAGAAAACATTCTTTCCATTTCTAGATAGATCTAGAGGACTAAACCCCTTTAAAAGGTAATCAAATATCTATGCATACTAGACATCTGATGGATTTTCGTCCACACTATGGATGGAAGGTAGGTTAGTTTTGGTAAAGGAAGGTTTATTAATATTATATATGATTATAAATAACTTAGATTCTTGAGATGAAGATGTAATAAATGAGTCCAAGGAAGCCATAGTATCCACAAACTTATTAGTTGATCAAGGAGTGGCTTGGATAACATAATTCTTAAAATTGGATAGTAATTAATTAGCCAAAGTCTTATATTTCTAAACGGTGTCATTCTTACATTGATAGATGACCTTAATCTAATTGACCATAATTTGTAAATCACCATAGTTATTAAGTGTTTTATTACCCAAGGATAAAGTGATTTGGAGACCTATGATTAAAGCCTCATATTTTTCCATATTATTATTCCATTCAAAATCAAGCTCAAAAGATAAAGGTCTATTTTTCCTTCTAGGAGGGATTAGGATAATTCCATCCCCCCCCCACCATGCTCACATTTATATCCATTAAATAATAAAATCATTTGATATTTTGGATCTATTTAAGATGTGGAGGCTATGGATTCATTCAAGAATTAATAATTAACTATTGTATTATCAAAAAGAGGCACCTTGATAAATTGATTAGTAATTATTTGACCTTTAACTAATTTTTAATGTATAAACTTGTGATCAAATTCTAACAAAATCATGAGCCATTTGGCCATTTTTTGATTCTAAGAAGGTTTTAAATGCATAACTTCAAGACATCAGTGTTCATGACCAAATATGTTTTGTGATTGAGAAGATAATGGTAAAGTTTGGAAGCTATAAAGACTAAGACTAGGCATAACTTATCTATGTGAGAATAATGGATCTTGTATTCAACTAGAGTGAGACTGATACATAAACTGCTTACTCTTTACACTTCTAATCACAATTGGAAATCATGGATCCAAGGGCATGATCCATAACAAAAACAAACAATCATAATGGTTTACCTTATTTTTAAGGAGTGAGAACTAGTGGTGAAAGAAGGCAACTCTTAAGAGCTTTGAAATCATCATAAAAAATAGTGTCCTAATTAAAATGAATATATTTACTTAGGAAGTGATGTGATATTCAAAATCAATCAAATAATTAGTAGATAAAATGATGGATAGACTAAAAGTTACCTTATAAACTATGTAACTACTTAAGATTAGATGGTGGTGGCATTTCTCAAATGGCTTTGATATTAGTGAGGTCAAATTCTATCCCACAGATGGAGATAATAAATCCTAAGAGCTTACCCATCAATAATCCAAAAATGAATTTATTTTAATTTAGATGGACACAAAATTATATTCAGCAAGTGAAGATTACTCTCAAGACCGCAAGGTGGTCTTTTCATAACTTTGACTTATTGAGGAGATCATCCACATAATCCTCAACAATTTTATGGATGATATCATGGAAGATATAAGTCATGGATCTTTTATATGTGGATTTTAAATTATTAAAAGGCATAAATAAATATTATAATGTCCCCTAGGGATAAATAAATTAAGTTTTATATTGGTATTCTAGTGCAATGAGGATCTGATTATATCTAAAAAAACCATCCATAAGTGAAAAAAATTTATGCCCAGTGGTTAAATCCACTAATTGGTCAATATTATGGAGATGGAAATCATCTTTAGGACAAGTGATATTAAGGTCTTAAAAGTTATTATAAATGTGTAGTTCCCTTATAGTCTTGGTGACAGGGATGATATTAGATACCCATTGAGCATAATCGATAGGCTAAATAAAGTTAACAGATAAGAGACATTACAACTCTTCTTTAACTAAAAGAAAAATCAAAAGATGCATATTTTAGAACTTTTTTTCTATAGTTTTAGCATTAGGGAATGTGATAATGTTATGGATGACAATAGTAGGATCAATATTAAGAATATCACTATAGGACCAAGTGAATGCTTCACTATAATATACTAGAAATGTAGTGAAGTCCTAGAACTCCTATAATTCTAAGGATATTTTAACCTTTATAATCCATAGAGTCTTATGATATCCTATGTTAATGTCAATGGTGGCCTTGTTTAATAGACTAGAGGTTTAGAATGGAAGGGATTTATGTAGATGGGAGTTATTTACACCTAAATGAGTTAAGATAGACTCATCATTTTGGTACTAAGAGTAGGGATGTTGGTAAAATCTTACCATATCATTTTTGGGTAGGATAGAGGAATTATTTTGACCTTCCCATCATGACAATAGATGATAGGGTCTATAGTAATTGCATTGACTAATTTTTTTGTTGGGGTAATAGATATGACATCATATATTCAAGAATGGCTATTGGATGGTGAGGATGGCATGTCCTCTTCAAGGATAGGAAGGACAATAACCTTTAGGGTAGCTTTGGGATTTTTCTTAAAATTGAGGTCAAAATTCTCATGGGGTTTTCTAAAATATCTTAATGTAACTTCATGTAGACCTTGTTTGTAGTGTTTTATGTTGAAACCCTTCCAAGCACAACAGTATAGGTATGAATTTACAAAGTGGGGTTTATTAAGGAAAGAAAAGTTTGAGGTAAATATTTTTATATGGGTTTGGTTGGAAAGGTCTAAAGTAGGATAATAAATTCCCCTATAGATCAAATAGATGTAGAGGAAATGTAGACCAAAGGGAATAATTTTTCCTAAATTTGGAGAACACACATGTTGTTTGTTAGGATGTCTATATTCTTATGGAGTGGGGAGGGTATTGAGTGTTAATAACTGATACTCTCTAATTGATATCTACTAAAAATCAAAATCAATGGAGTCCTTACTAACCCTTGATATAGGGATTGTCATGATAGAGGATGCTTCATTTGATGATGATGGGGTATCATTTTGTTGTTTCAATTAATTTCTTGCTTATTATTGAAAAGAGAAACTAAATACAAGTATGGTTGAAAAATATGATCGATAATACTCGCATTAAGATTAGAAGATTTTTAAGAGCTCCTCTTTGTCTTTTGATGATGACCTATAAAAAAGAAAGCACTAAATAAAAATTATTTTTTAAACAAATAGTTGAGTGGATAACCAAATGATATCTAAATCCTAAAAGTGAGAGCTTCTTTAGGGGTTGTCAATCCACACATTTTAAATAATTAAGCTTATAAATAGAAAGGAAGGTACTTGCATTAATAAATAAAAGGGTACTAAAACTAAATACATGAAAAATTGTTAGGAAATATGCTAGAAAAGAATAAATTGGTGATAAATTAATTAATACTAGTGTTAAGGTATGCCTCAAAAAATAAAAAAGGGGTTCGTGGATTACCTAATGATATTTAAATCCTAAAAGTGAGAGCTTCTTTAGGGGCTATCAATCCACACATTTTAAATAATTAAGCTTATAAATAGAAAGGAAGGTACTTACATCAATAAATAAAAGGGTACTAAAACTAAATACAATAAAAAATGTTAGGAAATATGCTAGAAATGAATAAATTGGTGATAAATTAATTAATACTAGTGTTAAGGTATGCCTCAAAAAATTAGGTTTGATTGGGTGTAGGTAGGTGAAATCAACTTGCTAGTTTTTTGTACCATAGTGACCATAAGTGGTTTAGATGATAATCAATGGTTAAGGTGACCATCAATGATCAAGATGACCATAAATGGTTGATCAGAACATTGGCAATTGAGACAACCATAAATAATTACTATGTCTAGATCTAGGTTGATAAATTACTAATTAATGTCTAAAAGATGGATTTTGAGAGGTGTGTAAGGCTTGGGTTGGTTAATAAATGGAAATAAATTTAATAAATACAAGGAATCAAGTAATTATGCTACTATAAGTTGATCAGGTGTATGGTTGAGGTAGTTAGTTTGTTGGTTGAAGGCTTAGTGAAGAGGTAGTGGCAAATTTACTCTTTGATATGATTGTTGGATTACTGATGGTGATTGACCTATAAGAAAGAAACTCCTAGATACACAAATCTCATGATAATAGTTATATATTTGTAGATGTTTTTAGATGTTTATAGATGTATCTTCACGTCTTTGCTTCTATCTCTTATAGGCAAGGCAAGAGAGTTGTAACAACACATGAACTGGGCCTTTTAAAATTAACTCATCCATGCAATGGCTCACAACTATAATTATATGGGATATTTTTAGAAAAACAAGGTGGGTGGTTTGAATGAATTTAGTTGGGGTAGTAAAACCTAACCATCGATGGTTAGGGTGACCATCAAAGGTTAGCCTAATTATTAGTGGTCGAGTGTGAAGGGTAAGAAGGGCTAGAAGGAAGGGTTATTCTTGTTAAATTAAACTAACTTTAGGATATGTTTATAAGGGTTCAAAAGGTGATATTTGTCCCAATGGGGTTTTAGCGTAGTCTAGGTGGTATTTTGACATTTAGAATCATGGTGTGCAGATTTTTGGTATGGAGTGTTGGTCAATGGTTTGATTTCCCTGAGTATGGGAGGAGGTGTTCCCCCTCATATCAAGAGTTGATGAGGAGAAACTAGAATTAAGTCAAGGTTTGATAAATGGTTCATGGTAAGGAAATAGGTGGTGAAAAAATGTGGTTGGGAATTTGAGACATAAATGTGTGCAAAAAATGTGACTAAGTGTGATAACCAAGATCACACATAGACTAAGTTTGCTAATGTTGGTAAAAATAAGGTCAGTTCTATAAGTATTGTTGATGGGGTATCTAGGACATAACATTGGTAATAATTGATTGAGTTACTCTATCAATCCTTCTAGATAGGGTTATTTTTCTCATAGGTATCCAAGGTAGGAAGTGCTTCCTTTAAAACACAAATGGTCTGGATGTGCACAAGGTGGTGCAATTTCAAATGGTTGACATGGAAAAAATAGTTAGTGTGGTCAAAAATACCAAGTTGGGTCATCATAAAAACATGTGATAGTTTGGTTCAAAAATGGCCAATGTTGAGGTGGACATGGTCTAATGGGTGGTTGGAGAAGGGTAATCTCAAAAAATTGTTCAAGTTTTTGTTTAGGGGAGATTAGGTGATTTCCAAAGTTAAAATTTAGGTATAAGTGCCTACAAAGTGTGGGACTCTAACCATCAATGGTCACCATGACCATTGATAGTTAGGGGAAACCCTATAAAACTAAAGTATAAAAAGTGAAAATGTTATTTCATTTTCACTTTTGACTTTGATTTTTTTGTGCACTAGTGATTTGGTACTTTGGCATATAGCTAGGAGATTATTTTGACTAGGTGTGTCATTAAGGTATCATTTATCTATTGGTGATCATTATTTAGCTAGTATAATTCATGTAAGAGAGATGATGACATGATCGAGTAGTAGGGCATGGGATTTGACCTTGACAATAATTGAGGAACAAGGTAGGGGGTGTATTAAGATTGTAAATTAGTTGATTTTGGTCATTATTGAAATCAATTTTGGGTATGTTGGTTATTGTTTTGGAAAGTAGGTTTGATAGGTTTTTTCAAGGTTTTGACTTATGCTTTTATTTTGGTAAATTAGGTAAATTTAACTAGTGAGATTTGAAATTGGGGGAGGATTTGGATTTGGGTAGGTTGTAGGATAGTATTTAGTAGTTTAGTTCATTATTTTTTTTCTCTAGTATTGCTAGGAGGTGGGGAATGGATTAGGATTTTTCTACTAGTAGTCACACATAATGACCATTGATGGTTCAACCCAACCATCGATAGTCATGTTGACCATCAATGGTTGAAACCTAAGGGAAAAGGGTTCATTGGACCATCGATGGTTAGATGAACCATCAACAATTAAATGGTTTAGGGAAGGTTTGTTTAAAAAGTGTAGATGAAAATGGTTTAAAATGTTTTTGAAAATGTGTATAGGTTAATTTAGGTGTTAAATGTAAGTCAAGCATAGGTAAATGGTCAAATATGAATAATTTAGGGAGTTGATGGTTGAGTTGATGGGTGGTTAATAGAGTTAAGTGTTATTTGATAGGTTATGATAGAGTAATTGTTAAGTAAGTTAATGTTGTGAAATAGTTTATTGGGTAGAGTGGTGATAATTTTATGGATAATGGTTTATTGTTGTTCACATGATATAGGTAATGTGTTAGATTTATTTGTTTTGTTTATTATGGAAAAAATTTGAACAAGGTGGGTGTTGGTTGGTATTGAGATTGATTTGGAAAACTAAGTGTGCATGCTAATGTGGTTGTTTTGCAAGCATGTGACTAGATCCAGATGAGGGATTGAGTCCCAAGATTTTCATGGAGGTTAGAGATGGGGTGAATATGGTTGAGTGGATATACACGGAGGAGGTTGGCCTTGGGGCCATGGTCTATTATCATCATTTATCATGGGATGCATCTATGATTATGGATCTCATTAAGAGATGGGACTTAGCCATGAATACTTTTTTATTGGTGACTAGATAAATTAGAATCTTATTAGAGGATGTCCATAGGATTAAATAACTACCCATTTATTTGAATACAATTTACCATTTCGATATCAAGAAGAGGGATTACCATATGGAGCTACTATATGGTGAGGATTGGGTACATGCCAGGCTACATTTTGGTGGTTTTAGCTATAAGCTATTATACCAAAGGGATCTAGTGGATTGATGCCTAATGATGATGATGATGGTGGTATTTGCCTATTTTGTGTTATAAAATTTGAGTAGAAATTATTTTTCATATCTATTATTGGGTGTGTTGGTGGAGATGCTACTAGGTAGGACTATGTTCAGGTGGGCTCCTATTTTATTGGTCCAGATCTACATGGAGTTATAGGCATTTAGAGTGTATATTTTATATGGTATAAATTTTGGGTTTGTGCTTCATTTATGGGCATATGATCACATTAAGGTGTTGATGCCACTAAGCCTACCATGGGATGCATATGTGTAGGTACACTTCATAACAAGCTTTGTGTGATGGAGGGGAGACTATGCATTGACTGAAGTAGGTGGAGTTACTAGGGAAATTAATTTTTTTGAGATTAATTTGAGGTTTTGGTTATAGGTTAAATAATTTATAGGCCATATGTGGGATGGACTAGGTGGGCCTAGTATAGTTACCACACCCTATCACTACGGAGCTAGTGATGGATATATGGGAGGAGAGAGGGGGAGATGGAGATAATCCTATTTGATTGAGTTTAGTGATAGTTTAGTCTTGTGCAAGGGACGATTACTCCTTAAAAAATATATAGGAGAGAAGATGTAGAGTTTCTACTTCTAGAGCTACATCCATAAGATGTAATACTAGACCATGAGGAGTTTCCAACTACAGAAGTTATATATGATGTGGGTTGTGTGGATGCATATATAGCATGGTACCATGGCCTATATGTAATATAAAATTTTGGGTGGGTTGATGATGACCAATAGCCCATGGATGTAGATCTAGCAGGGCACAAGTGTAGTGTAGATAGGCATAAGTAGCACTGGTAGCTACCCAAACCTAGATCATAGGTTTACAGGGATAGGTGGCCACTCTTCAAATTAAAATCATCATTTTAAAGGGTTAGGTTTCCACTATTACAATTTAGAGAGATTATTCAAGGACCACCCTTAGTTTAATGATTCAAGAGAGGGATACCCTTAGTGTATATGAGAGAGAGAGATGACATGCATTTCTTACATGTATAATTTATATGGACACAATATGATGTTTAATAAACTCATGAGTTATATAGATATGTGATCTTGTTTATTACTCATGCACATGGTTATTATGATTTGATTTTTATGCTTATTTCTCATGGTTATTATGATTCGATGTTTATTCTTATGGCTCATGGTATAATTAATGGCATTTGGTGTTTATGGATTATGATGTGATATTTACATTGCTTATGATTTATGTTTATGATATGGTTGTGTAAACACTAATATATTCTTTGATAAGCATGAGATGGTTTGGATTTATTTTTTTATATTTGACATGCTAAATATTAATGGGTATACACTGCATTAATAAACTTTAGACATGTAATAGGAAATGGTGGATATTTTTAGATGCTTATGGATGTTATTACTTTACGATGCTGGTCATGGTTATGGTTGTTGTTATGGTTATGATTATGAAATATTAATTGTTTTTTAATCTTATTATGTTTATGCATATTAACATTTAATTTATTACTCATGGATGTGATTATCATGTATGGTACAATAATGTAGACGGTTATGATTATACTTTTGATTATGAGGTTTTTATGGCCATGGTTATACTTGTTATTAATGGTTATGTGAAAACACATGAGGTAGGTTAATTAACAACCCTATATGGGGAATGAAGAATATAATAAAGAGACAAACTACCATAATGAAAATATCAACTAGTCATGATAGGATAAGCAGAGAGCATGGTGCCTATTTGTTAACAAGCGCTAAAAATATACCTAAAGTTGGATTACTTTACTAAACATAAGACTTTTGAATTATTCACATGGATGCACATTAGTTGGTTAAAAATGTGTCTTAGCAATATAATGTTAATTAATCTCAAAAATCCCTTACATATAGTGGAGAATGGGAGATGGGTGAAAATGGAACCCTATTGTGAGATTGGCATACCTCTATTATAAGTATCCAAAAGAAAAGGGTAAATAAGATTATGTCTAATTATGTAGACTAATTGATGCAAGAACACTACTTACAAAATATTATTGCATATTCGACCTTATCTTATTATTTGGGAGTTGATTCTAGCTTTTAGGATTATTTTTCTTTTGTTTTGATTATGATAATGGGTATTTTGCTAATTGTTATATGTGAGAAGCTGACCGATTTAGGAAGCTTCCAAGAAATTGATATTCCTTTGATAGATTCTTACTCAGCTATCCTTTAAGGGATTGGTCTAAGATTATGTGCTTTAATTAATTCTTTTTTATAGTTTTCCTTTGAGGAAGCAGTCTACCTTATGTTTTGGAAATTTCCAATAAATTTTCAATAGTTGTCCTTCAAGGGAGTAGTTTTTAAATGCAAAGAATGGCCCATGATTTCTAGTGATAGTAATTTTATTATTTGGATTTGAATTTACTTGACATAGACTTATTTATGTTGTCTTAGTGGTTCACCTTAATGGCAACAAAACCAAGAGCACAAGAAGGTTGGTTAAGCATAAAGAGGTTTAGGTGATAATTATCATGGGGATCCATCCTAAAAAGTAGTGAAACGTACCATGAGAACCATATCATAAGTAGAGCCATGGTACCCATTTTTTAAGATTAGGCTATAATTTTGATGGATAATCACATGATTCATGTTTAATTGATTGCACTTAAATTAGGGAGATAAATGTGGGTGGATAACAAGGGATGAGCTTAAATTAAACAAAAGGTGGACTCAATATTTTTTAACAAAAGAATGGGTATAGATGTGAAGAATTGAGGGGATCAAGTTCTTGGTGGCCTTTGAGTGAAGACAACCATTAAGCCCCTGATCTATAATTGTGGGTAATCATATAATGTCCAAGCCAATTAAAAGCAAACTTGCCTCACTTGATTTTTTCCATATTAGTAACATGTTGATTTTACTTTAGGATGAGATCTCTAATGTTGAATTCTCATACTTTAAGGGTTTTTTTATACACATGATTGATACACTCTTGGTATACATGAAGATAGGTGAGTATTACTAGGTGATTCTCATCAGGTAGCTCAAACTAGGCTAGACAGTGTTAATGATAATCATCCTGCAAAATAAGCTCTTTCAAAGATATATGAAGAGAAGGGATTTGTATTTCAAGAGGAAAGATAGCCTTTACTATAAATATAAGATAAAATGAGGTGGCACCCATAAGGGTTCTAATGCTAGTATGATATTCCCATAAGGTGAAAGGGATGTGGAAATGCCAATCCTAAAAAAATGCACGAACCATTTTAGTTAGCATGTTATTAAGAGTTTTGTTAGAGGCTTCTACATATCCATTAAAATGAGGGAAATAAGGAAAGAAGAAAATTAACTTAAATATGAATACATCACATAGACCCTAGACATGCATGCTTTTAAAATATTTACCATTATCAATGATAATCTTATGATGCACATCAAAGTAGTAGATGATGGTTGATAAAGTTAATAATGTTCTTTGATTTGGTTGTGACTAGAGGAATAGACTCTAACCACATGGTAAAGTGCTTGGTCATGATGATAATATAATGGTTTTTCTATGAGGAATGAGGGTTAATTTCACCAATAAGTTCTAGACCCCATTATGAAAAGGGCTAGAAATTAGTGAAAACATGAATGCTTTTACTAGGTGTGTGATGCAAATTAGCATGTTGTTGACATTTAACATGTTTTTTCATGTAATCATAGCAGTCCTAGTTAATGGTAGGCTAGTAATAAGTAAGATGGAAGATGTTCCTAGCTATAATGAGGCCAATAAAGTGGCTTTTACAGATACCATCATGCATTTCCTTGATAGTGTGAGAGGATTCATAACTACGTAAACAACAAAAGAGGAGACCATCAAAGCCACATTTATAATGGATTCCTCACATAATGGTATAGTATGAAGTACTCTAAATAAATTATCTTTGAGAATTCTTAGAGAGGGCAGAAGGAATTATGCTAAAGTTAAGGTAGTCAAAGGTTTACTAATACGAAAGGTCAGGTTGGGTCTTCTCCATATTGAAAATGGTGGGGGAATCTAGTTTAACATAGGATGGTTGGGTAAACCTATGAATAATTATATAAAAATTATAGTATAAAGGTATAAAAGGTATTTATGAGGTAAGGGAGGCCATGGTGTCAACAAACTTGTTGGTAGATCATGGGGTTGACTGGATGTGGTAGTGTTCAAATGATGCTAAAAGTTTGTCAATTAGTTATTTATACTACTGTAAAACATTATTATTACATTTTTAAGAGATGTTAACTTGATTTACCAAAAAATAGGAGTCAACATAGATATTTATCATTTTGAATCCTAGGACTACGTCATTCTAAAGGTTGATTACTAAGGCTTCATACTTAGCCATGTTGTTGGTACATTCAAAATCAAGATTGAAGGATAAAGGGAGAGGTTCACCATCAAAGGGGATAAGGATGTTACCTACTCCCGCACCACATTGACATTTTTATCTATCCAAGAACATGGTGACTTGATAGGTGAAATCTGCTTGAGATAGGGCCATGATGGACTTATCAAAATACTCAAGAGGAGGAGGTTGAGTGTCTATTAATGATGCCTTAGCCAATTGTTCAGAAATGACTTGCCCATTAATGGACTTCTTATAGAGGAATTCAAGATATAAATATACTAAGATCATGAACCTTTTGGCCATATACTAGTATTGATATGACTTAAAGTGCATGTACTTGAGTGGGTTGGTGTTAGTTATGACATAGGTTTTATGGTTAAGAAGGTAGTGGTAAAGCTTGGTGGCCACAAAGACTAAATTTAAGTAGAGTTTATTAATTTGAGTGTATCTAGTCTCATACTCTACTAGTGTGTGACTAATATAGTACATGGCTTATTCTTTATGTTGTTTGTCTCAATGTGTCAACATTGCCCCTCTAGAATGGTCGGTGGCAGAGATCTATAGGTAGAAATGTTGGTCATCCTTGGAAGGGGTAAGGAAAGGTGGTACTAAAAAGTACTCTTTGAATGAATCAAATGCCTTTTGACAATCACTATTCTACTTTAAAGAGACATCCTTATTCAAAAGGTGGTAGAAATATTGTCATTGATCTAAAAGTTAGGAAATGAAATGATGAATGGAATAAAGCTTCTCTTGCAAGTTATGAAGTTGATTGAGGTTGGTTGGAGGAAGCATGTCTAGGATTGATTTAATTTTAGAGGGATCAACTTTAATTCCATGAAGGGAGATAATGAAACCAAGGATCTTCCCTAACAAGACCCCAAAGAATCACTTCTTGGGGTTGAGGCAAACATGATAGTGGATAACTTGCTTGAAGATGATCTTAAGAATGACTAAGTGATATTTTTAGAATTTGGATTTTCTGAGGTCATCCACATAGTCCTTTATAATATTATAGATAAGGTTATGAAAAATGTAGGTCATGGCATGCTAGTAGGTTGTAACAATGTTATTTAACCTAAAAGGCATGTCTCTATAGTAGAAGGTTCCCTAAGGGGTGGTAAAGGTAGTTTTATGCTTATCTTTTAGAAAAATTAAGATTTGATTATACCCTGAGAACATATCCATGAGAGATAACATCTCATGGCCAGCTGTAATATCAACAAGTTAGTTAATGTTGGGTAGAGGAAATTTATCCTTGGAGAAGGTAAGGTTGAGGTCACAAAATTCCACATAAATGTGTAATCCCTTTGTAGTTTTAGTGATATCATGACATTTGAGACCCATTGGGGGTAGTTAATAGGTTAAATGAAGTTGAAAAAGAGGAGATGATAATGTTCTTCTTTAATGAGAAGGGTTATGTGAGAATGCATGCATAAGAGCTTTTTCTTGATTGGTTTGGCATCATGATGAGTGACTATGTTATGGGTAGAAATGGTAGGGTCAACTCTGGCCATAATATTACAAGACCAAGAGAACACTATGCTATGATCTTGGAGGAAAAAAGGGAAGTCCTAAAGTTCCTTAGTGTTTAAGGATTGGCCTAGTTTAACAATGTGGGGGTTATCTTGAGTGCCCAAATTGATATCTTTGGTCTATTCATTCAACATGGTCAAGGTCTTGGGAGGAAGGGATTTTTGGATTGAATAATTTAGGGCACCAAGGTAGGAAAGGGTAGAATCATCATCCTAACACTGGATAGTGTTAATTCCAAGAGAGTTTTCTCCTATCATCTTAGGATGGATCAAAAGGATGGTTACGGTCTTCCCCTACTGTTGATAAGTCAGTGGTCCTAGGCTGATCATGTTGATAAAATAGTTAGGTGGGATGATATCATCATCCTCACACATGAGTGAAAGAAATGTTGGTGAGGAAGGGTCATTTTACTCAATAATGGTAGTGGTGAATTATTTGTCTTTCTTCTTATTAGGTAAGATGAAACCAAGTACATTTATCTCATGTGGCTTCTTGGTTTTCATGGTGACTAATTCATGTGGGACATCCTCATATCATCTAATATTAAAACCTTTCTAAGCACACTATTGGAGGTATATCTTGAAAAAACATGGTTCATCAAGGTAAGAGAAATTGATGGTGAATAGTCAAGGTGGAAGAGAGGTAGTATAATAATCAAGGGATTTATCTAGTTCCCCATAAATAAAACACATCTAATAGTAGGGAGGCTCAAAGGGAATATTTTTTTTGACATTGGGGTCATATCTAGGCTAGTTGGTAAGTTTCCCACACTCGTGAGGAGTAGGGAAATGATTAAGGGTGAGAAGGTGATACTCCCCTAGTGAAAGGTGATGGAATGTTGATTCTAAAAGATATATAGTAGGGATTTGGTGTGAAGGTATACAGGAGATAGTTGATGCCTCATTAGTAAAGGGGATATGATATCCTCTTTAGTGCTTAAAGTTTGGGTTTTAGCTACTGTGTGTTGGATAGGGGTGAAAGGAAAGTATTGGGGTCATAGGTCATGTTGCATGTCAAGAAAGGACTTGGTTTAGATTGGATGGTGATTACCTAACTTTCATGCTCAAACTTAATGAAATTATGGAGGGTAGGGGGAATGCAACCATAAAATGAATCCAAGGTCATCCCAATAAGATGTTGTATTTGAATTCACCTTCTACAACATAAAATAGTTCGGGGAGTGTGTGGGGTCCTACACGGATATGAAGGATGATAATTCCCAAGGTAGTGGCTACATTATCATTGAAGGAGAAAAAAATGATCAAGGATTCATACATGACATTGTTTGAAAAGCTTATTTGGTTGTAGGATTGAGAGGAGATGATGTTAATGCTAGTTCCCCAATTAATAATGTTCTATTTGATGTGGGTTTGGTTGATGTAGGCAATGAGAAAGAGAGGAGTATTTGGGTCTTTAGATGGATGGAGGGTATTTCCAAATCCTTCAAGGTAATAAGGTTGGAAATATAAAGGGCATTAACAAAGGTGGATATAGGTTGGGGGTCCTTTAATTAGACCTAAATGGATTATACAGCTTCTATTAGCACTTGTAAATGGTGGGGAGAGGTATATATTAACTCAGACAAACTCATTTTCACCAGGGTCTGATGAATTTGTTTGAGGAAAACTCTCCTAATGGATTCTAATGGGTTAGATTGGGAGGCACCTAAGACAGACAATTGGGTTTGGTCAAAGATGAAGACAACTAGGTGTAGGTTTGTTTGGAGTTTGAGGAATGGTATGTCTTAGGAATGGACACCTTAGCTTTCCCCTTATCCTTTTTTGTGCTCTCATGACCATGTTGATAGTATGGATATAAAGGTAGGTTAAGTTGGAGGATTGGTTAGATTTATCTTCACTCTAAGGTGAGAGTGGAGGAGTGGGTGAGTGTTTAGTAGATATGGTGGGTGGTTGGATTGGTATGGGTTTCATATTAATTTCATCTATTATTAGATCATATTCATCATAAATCTAGTGGATAAGGGTTTGGAGAGATTTTTAGTTCTCCATATCATGGCTTGGTGTCCTATGATAAGCACAAACTTGGTGATCATTATACCAGGTAGGTTTTAAAGCTAAAGGGTCAAAGGGACTAATGAGAGGTAATGATAACAAGAAGTTTGTAATAACCTATAAATAATGGTTGAGTAGGACTTCGCTAAAGGTGGTAGAGATGTAACAGTATTGGATTTGGTTGTTAAGGTCAGATGTTGTCTCAAAACAAGTTTAGTCATAGGTGTCTTAAGTAGGGTGGTAAGCTTGGTTGATGGATTCAATTTACGTGTAGAGGTTAATGAGCTAGAGGTGGAATATCCCAAGGTAGGTAGATTATGTATTATTTTCACAATGAAAAGAGGTTCATTAGAGAGAAAATGCAAAAGTGTTACCAAAAGAGGTGGTGAGGTTATGGTAGAGGTAGTTGGATTCTTGTTTAAGGTAGAGGTACAAGGCCCAAAAATGGAGGGTAGGGTTAAGGGAGTCAAAATTTAGGCCTTTCATCCTTTGTATAGCTTCACCTCTTTAGTTACTTTGGTCTAACATTTGGTTGGTGGCCTTGAAGGGGTTAGGTCCACTTTGATAGATGGATGAGTAAGGTTCAGTGTAAAGAGGATACCAAGATTCTTAGTAGACTTAGTTGGGATGATAGGAGAGGGATTGATGACTTAGGTTTTGGTTGGCTTAAGTGGTTGAGGGTTGGTTAGTTTGGTGGATGTCTTAGTTGGCTAACTAAAGGGTGTAGTTGTTTAGGTAGATATGGTAAGGGGTTGGTTAATGGAAGTGGTGAGTTATTCAAAATGAGAAAGGGCTGGAGGCTCTAGTTACATAAAGTAATGGAAACCTAATTGCTTCCATAAGGTGGCTTGATCTATGTCTAGGTTGGAGATAAATTCTAATTTCTAAACTAGCTTAGGGAAGGGTTTATATGTTGGTTTGATTCCCTGAATTATGGACCTAAAATATAGGCCCCTAGGCAAAGACACAGGGATGGTAACCTCATCCTCTTCCTCAATCAAAGGATGTAGGGTTGAGATAGGTGGTTCCTCTATGGGAGGAGTATAAATGGGGGTCTCCTCCTTTGGAATGATCTCTAAAGGGTAATTGGTTCACTTGGTAGGTGAAGGTGAGGTAGAGATGGCTGGTTGTTATAGTATATCAATTAAAAGGGAGGCTAGTGGTTCCATTACCTTAATAAGTGGAGGGAGGGGGATGGTATTTCATCAGTTTGAGTATCAAAGGAAGGGAAGGTATGCCCATTATCTTAATAAGTGGAGAAGGTGAGAGACAAATGGGTTGGTTAATAGGTTCTTTATCAGAGATTATTTCAAGGACCACATTAATTATATGGGTGTTGTGAGAGCATTTGAAATTAGTTTTATCCTTCTTTGTAGGAGCATGCATTAAAAAAGGTTGCCTGAATATATCAAGCACTTGGTTTGAGGGTGTATTGGGTTTGTCCAATGTAAGCTTCCCCTGATCAATAAGGCATTGGGCATGACTCTTGAAGGTGTTGTTCCTACTGACATCATGTCTTATCACTTGGTGGAAGGCACATAGATAATTATCATGTACCAACTAGGTGTGGGACAAGAGGAGTCAAATTTTTGGGGTGGTTGATAGGAGGAAGTTAAATAATATTAGCTTTTAATAAATTCTCAAAGATGAAATCATAGGATTATCTAAGTAGAGTAAATTACTTTTGGTTATTCTGGGCTTGGTTCCTTAGGTTTTGTTTTGAGGAAATAAAGGAATTGAATTGGTTAATAGAAGTTGGAGGAGAAGATTTTAAGACAAACACATTTGTAGTTCCCTTGTTCTTGGTGTTGATATTGGTTTGGTTTCTTATGTTAGAGGAAGAAGCCTCATTGGTTTTATAGGTTGAGTTCTTGTTCTTGAGCTTAAGTTTACCTTCATCAATTGATTGATTCTCTAACCTATGTGCCATGATAGAATCTTCATAAAAGGTTTGGAAGATTTGGACATGTAAGGTAGAGGAAATATACTTAGCACATACCTAAGCAAAGAGCTCTATGACTTCAAATTGAAGTAGGGAGAAGGATAGTTAGTATATAAGGCTCCTCTAGTGAGCCACAAAATTGATGATGGATTCATCCTTAAATTTATAAATAAAATAAATGTTGATGATAGACACTTTCTTGGAGATATTGATAAAAATGGTCTAAGAAGGTTTGAGCCAATTAGGTGAAGGAGAAGATAAAATGTTTGGGTAAGGCACTATACCAATCTAAGGCCAGACTAGTTAGAGACATGGGTAATGTGTGAAGACTAAGGGAATAATCATAATTGATGAAATAAAAATCATGTTTTAATACCCTAAGGTGCTATTGGGGATCTTCTTTACTTTGAAATTTAGAGACCTTAGGAAGTTCCCATTGGGGAGGATATGGATTGATAGGTATGGATGGATGGATGGGATCATTAACAATTTTGTCATATGATAAGATTTTATGAGAAATTGAGATGGATGATTCTGAGGTGGTCATTTTTTCCATAAGCATCTTCATTGGGTATATTTGGTGTTGTGCCCCAAATGGATTATAAGATGTATATTATTATGGTGGTTGGGAGACATATGAATAATGGGTGGAAGGTTGGGAGATTTCTACATATGGGTAAGTGGATGCCAATGGTTGGGAAGAGGATACATAAGGGTAGGTAGAGATTGGTGGTTGGGTAGTGGGTACATGCCATTTTAGATTAGGGATATAGTAAAAGGTTGGTCCAAGGGGCGATTGTTAGATATGAGTGGTAGCTGGGTTGGTGATTGATGGAAGGGTGGTGACCTTTGTACTAATCAATGGAAAGGTAGAGGGTATGGACACCATAATAATTTGAAGTGGAGTGGTGGTTGATGGTTCATAGGTAGCTAAAGGAAGGTTAATAGTTCTAGATGTAGGCAATCTTATTGTCGAGGAGTTGTTGGTATGGGTAGAAGGTACAAGGGAGGTGGTAGTTTGGGTTGGTTAATTTTTAATGGTAGTCTCAAAGGGGCTATTGGTTGATGAGGAAGTTTGGGTATTTAATGGTTGGGTTGTGACTATGGAAATTAAGGTACTCCCCATAAGGTGGAGAGGTATACCATAAGGTAGATCTATATATGGGGTCAAAACTGGGATATAGTAAGATGTGGTTATAAGATGATGTTGTAAGGCTATAGGATTATTGTCTAATAAAGTGAAAATATATGCATCTCCTTGAGGGACCTCTCAATGGAAGGTAGGACTTCCTAATGTGGTGAGGAGATTCTACTGGGTTGGATGTATATTCCATGGATGAAGAGTTGGAAGAGATAGGTTGGCTTGGTGATAGGTTTTGCTCTGCAAGGTCTCCTCACTATTAGTGAGTGAGAACCATGCAAGATAGGGGAGATATAATGCAAACAAAACCTCACTACTAAAATAAAGACAAGACATTAAAATGATCAAATAAATCAAATCACACTGTAAAATATGAATATAAACTTTATATATTTAATTAATCTCACTTTTGGCATATGCCTTAATAAGTTATGTGACTAAAATTAGTTTATAGATCAGGTACTAAAGAAGAAATCTATGGTTGGTTTTAGTTTATGTTTAGGTTCTCAAAATAGATATGTATTGGAGTCAATACATGGCTTGGTATTGGGGCCTACCCCTCACTTCAAAATCATAAAAATAAGGGTATCAAGTGCTTAACCAAAATATATTAATATCCAAAGATTATACTCAACCAAAGAGTTGATTTGGTCCTCCCCTTGGTAATGACCTCCAAGTAAGATCACCAAGAAAGGGTAAAGTTACCACTAGGTGATGAAATCCTAGTTGGGCCTTGTCTCATGTGTGTTTGATGTTTAATTGATGAAATTGGTTTGTATTATGTGTGTCTAATAAAAAGTGAAGCTACGATAGATTACTTTGCCTTTAAGTTAAGCTATGTGAACTAAACTTTCAAGAAATCAATGTATGCACTTAATTTTAAGCCCAAAAGAAACTTTTGATTTTATTAATGAGAAAATAATAGGGAGAGAATGCAAGTAAACAAAAACCCAAGGAAGGATACACGGGTCCCATCGAGCTTGCTAGAATGTTTCAATTAATTTCTTGATTATTATTGGAAAGACAAACTAAATATAGGAATGGTTGAAAAAATTTAATGATAATACATACGCTGAGATTATAAGATTGTGAAGAGATCCTATTTGGCTTGGGAGGATGACCTATAGATAAGAAATAACTAAAACAAACGTGTTTGTTACATAGATAGTTGAGTGGATTGCTTAGAAATATCTATATCCTAGAAGTGATAGATTAATTAGGGGATATAAATCCACACATTTTAAATAATTAAGCTTATAAACAGAAAGGAAGGTACTTGCATCAATAAATCAAAGGGTACCTAAACTAAAAATAAGAAAGCTTGCTAGGAAATATGCTATAAATGATTAAATTAGTGATGAACTAATTAATACTAGTCTTAAGGTGTTGGGATATGTTTTAGAAAATTAGAAAGGGGTCTATGAATAGGTAAAAACACAAAAAAATAGGTTTGACAAGGTGTCAGTAGGTGAAATCAGCTTGCTAGTTTTTGGTACCACAATGACCAATGGTGACTAGGATGACCATCAATGGTTAAGATGACCATCAATGGTTAAGATAACCATAAATGGTCAAGATGACCATCGATGGTTGAGACAACCATTGATGGTTATTGTGTCTCTATCTAGGTTGATAAATTTCTAATTAACAATATCCAAAAGATGAATTCTAAGAGATGGGTAAGGCCTAGGTTGGTTACAAAATGGAAATAATGTAAATGAATACTAGGAATCAAGTACTTATCTTACCAAAAATTAATTAGGTGGATGGTTGAGGTGGTCAGTCTATTGGTGGAATCTTACTTGATTCTGGCAGAGTAACAATACCTAAAGGTTTAGTAGAGAGGTGGTGGTAAATTGACTCTCTGATATGATTGTTGGATTGTTGATGGTGATTGACTTATAAGAAAGAAACTCCTATATGCACAAATCTCTTAATAAAAATTATAGATTCATAGATGTTTTTGAATGTTTATAGATGGATATTCACCTCTTTGCTCTTCTCTCTTATAGGCAAGGTGAGAGAGTTGTAATAACATGTGAACTAGGCCTTCTAAAATTAACTTGTCCATGCAATGGCTCATAGCTAGAATTATATGGGATATTTTTAGAAAATCAAGGTGGGTGGTTTGCATGTTTTTAGTTGGGGTTGTGCAAACTAATCATTGATAGTTAGGGTGACCATAGATGGTCAATCTAACTATCAACAATCGACTGTGAAGGGTAAGAAGGGATAGAAGAAAGGGTTGATCCCATTAAGTTAAAATATCTATAGGTTATGTTGATTATGGTTTAACAAGTGATATTGGTCTCAAGGGGGTCCTAGGATAGTCTAAGGGGTATTTTGACATTAAAAATCATAGTGTGCAGATTTATGGTGTCTACATTTGTAATAGAATTAACATATCATTAGCTCAAAAGGTGAGGTTGCATGTTTTGAATAGATGGGGATCATCTAAAACATTCTGGATTTTACCTTTGTGTTCAAATTTAATACATTATTGCAAGGTGGAGGGGATGCAATGCATAACACATATCTAAATATGTCCTAACATGATATTGTATTGAAACTCCCCTTCTATTATTATATTCAAAAAAGAGATGATGAAATGAATTAACGAACATTCATAAAAAAATATATAAAATCCTATTATATACGCATAAAAGAAGCACCCAAAAAATAATGTGGGTGGAACCATAAACATTGGATAACGTAAAATAGCTTGGCCCATGAAACCTATTTACCTAAGTGGTTAAAACCACTATAACCACATGCCTAAGAACTATACCTTAGTAAATATCCTAAGGTATTAAAATAATATGCTAATATCCTCCATTAATGACTAAACTAGAAACAAGACAAAGTTTTTCCTTGAATTTAATGAACTTGTATGAACCAAGTGGTTTGGTCATGATATCAGTTGGCAACTCTATAGTGGGGCAATAGAAGAGAATGATCTCTTCATTTGTAACCAAATATCAGATGTAATGATGGTGAACATCAATGTGTTTGGCCCTAGCATGAATTACTAGATTTTTCACCATCTTTATAACACTATGGTTGTCACATAAAATTGGAGTAGGCTTTGATGACTCAAACTAAACATCCTCTAAGATTTTAATTATCCACATATTTTCACAACTTACACTGACTAAAACTTTATACTCTACTTCTATTGAAGATAGTGTCACTATAGAATTTAGTTTGATCTACCATGAGAAAACTCCTAAACCAAGAGTGAATGCATAGCTTGTTGTATATTTTCTTGAATATACTAATCCTACCCAATAAAAGTCAAAAATATCGAAAGTTCAAAATCTATAAACATATAATATCCCAAAGTCAAAAGCACCTTTGACATATATTAATACCCATTTTATAGCTAACCAATGTAATTCATATGGTTTATACATGAAGCAATATAGAAAAATCACTATAAAATAAATATCTAATCTAGTGGTAGTGAGGTAAAGGAAACTACCCACTAGCTACCAATACACTATTTCATTAATCAGAGTTGAAGCAGTGTTAGTTGAAATTTTAGATCCAACTTCTATAGGCGTGTGATTTGGATTACAACCCATCATTTTAAGACTTTCCACCGATGATTTGTCCTAATTATTCTATGACATGAATATAACATAATCACCTTGCCAAAACTCAACACCTAAAAAATATTGTACTAGTCTTAAGTATGTCATGTCAAAAGTAAAAAAAATATATAGACCTTCATTTACTAAATAAAACTAGAACTACTCCCAATGATGGCTATATCATCAATATATATAATGAGAATCAATATATCATCACCAAACACTTTTACATAGATATTTGGTTTATATTTACAACTTTTGAAACCAAAATCCCTAAGTTATGAATCTATCTTCATATACCATGCTCGAGGAGTCTGCTTAAGTCCATACAAGGACTTGATCAACCTAAAAATAGGATGTTCCTTACTAGGAACCTAAAAACCTATAACTAAACCATGTATACTTCCTCCTTTAAATATCCATTCAAGAAAGAAATCTTGATATCCATTTGGTGTGCCTACCATCCAAAATAATCAATAATAGAAATAAGAAATGAAAAGTTACCATATTTTTAGTATGAACAAAAGTCTCTTCATAATCAACCCCTTCCTCTTTTGCATAACCTTTTACAATATGTCTGGATTTGTGTTTTTCCAAGGAAACATATACTTTGAATTTTACCTTGTAAATCCATTTACAACTAATGGATTTCTTTCCTAGTGGTAGATGTATGAGCTCCCATGTCTTGTTTTTCATCAAGGAAACATATTACAATTGCATGGTTGATTCCCATGCATGCTTCTCTTTGGCCTATGAAAATGAATTAGGCTCAAATACATGTGAAACAACAATTACTAGAACAAAATTTTCATGCTCACCTCTATTCCCAAATTGCTTTCATGATCTCAATCTTCTTCCTTCCACACCTTATGGCAAGTCTCCTTCCTTTAGTTCTTCTATTATGGTAGAATACCCCTTTAACTTCTTTAGTTGTTTTTCTAGAACATCACAATGACCTAAAATAATTCCCTCCCTAGAATGTGATTCCACTATTGATCTAAAATCCTACTCAACTTTCACATCAAAAATTATAATAGAATCATTAGAAAAA
Source organism: Torreya grandis (assembly GCA_037957365.1). Lineage (NCBI taxonomy): Eukaryota > Viridiplantae > Streptophyta > Pinopsida > Cupressales > Taxaceae > Torreya > Torreya grandis. Next base: position 53,692 of record JARHVA010007879.1, read on the forward strand.
ATAAATGACTCAATATATGAAACTATACTAGTTACTGTGAAGTATGGCATCTATTCATTTACTATGACATTTATATTTACCAAAAAATTGTTAGCTGAAACATCAAGTAATCCATAGGCTTTTGACTGGTCACTGTACCATAAAAACATGTATGCTTTGATTTTCACATCCATGTTGCTTCTCTTTTGATTAGGAAAAACTGTAAAATCTACACACCCAAACTTTTTAAAAGCACTTATATCTAGACTTCGACCTGACCAAGCCTCCTCTAAGGTCATATTCTCTAATGATTTTGTAGGACTTATATTGAGGATGTACACTATCATATTCACTACATCTGCCTAATATCTATATGGGACATTTTTACTTTAGACCATATAATGAGCCATGTCCATCATTATCCTATTTCACCTTTCCACAACTCCATCTTGCTACAGAGTGTAAGGGTTAATGTATTGTCTATGTATGAATTTAGTGGTACAAAAATCCTTAAACTATTTTGAGATGAATTCACCCCCATTATCTATTTTAAGAGATTTCATTGACCATCCTACCTATTTTTAAACCATATATTTATAAGTAAGGAATTTAGAAAAAATAATTATATTTATTCACTAGAAAGTATACCCACTTTTTCCTAGAGAAATCATCGACCAACAAAAAAAAATAATGATATCCAAAAGGGTTAGGTGTCTGTATTAGACCATGTAAATCTGCATGTATCATATCCATTACTCCTTTAGCTCTTAAATATTTATAAACATCAAATGAATGTCTAACTTGATTCCCAAACTAGCATCTAGTACATAATTGATGACTATCCCAAATAGAAGGAATCCCCTTAACCATATTATTCTTGCTTAATGTATTCAAATAGTGGAAATTCAAATGATAATACCTTTCATGCCATAGTGAACTTATGATATCAACCACTATAAGTTCACTTTCCTTTGTTGTCTATGGATATGCAAGCTTATACAAGCCTTTCTCACTAATCCTAATATTAATAATCTGTTATCTTTGGTAGCGACTAAACATTGTTATTTTTGAAATTTTACAATAATATCAAATTTTAATGTGATCCCACTAATTGAAAGAAAATTTTTGTTCATATTATGCACATACCTAACATTATTAAATGTATACTGAATTGCACCATTAAAATTTATCTGAACATTACCATATCCCTTCAAAAAATGAGTTCTAACATATCCCAAAGATACATATTCATTACTACTATCATTTTCAACAAAATCCACATACCATTCCTTATGGCATGTATAATGGTGAGATGCCCCTGAATTAAAGTAATAAGATCGATCACCTACAAAATTACCACTAAAAGCCATGAAAGTAAAATCAAGAGATGTTTCCTCACCTTCACCTTATTCTATATTTACATGATGAACTTTCTTTCTAGGGTTAGCCATACCTTCTTATCTTTTCCTATAATATTTCTTAATATGAGCAGGTTGCTTATAGTAAAAACATTTCCACTTAGATCTATTATTAAAACCATTTACTTGTAAAGTTTCTATTATAGAACTAGTAGTTTTACCAAACTTATTATCCTTTCCCTTGATGAATAATGCACTCTTTGTATAAGTAGATGTAGACAACACTATCTGATCCTATCATTTCTCTTGTAATAGAAATGTGGATAACTTTCTAAAGTCTAAAGTTTGTGTCTTAGGAATCTAATGCAAGGACTCCATAAATGACTCAAATGAATATGGAAGATTCTTCATAACTAAAGCAATCAAATCTTGCACATTAATAGGATTCTAAATAGCCTTTAACTAATCATTGATGTCCTTGATCTACACTGAAAACTTAGAAATGGATCCATCTTGTAGCATCTTAGTGGAAAAAAATAAATTCTTCAAATATAATACTCTACAAAATTTAAAAGCCTAATATTTAGAAGTAAGATTAGTCCACAATGTTGATGCACTAGTCACATTTCTAACCTTCAAGATTAAATTATCTACAAGTGATAGTTTTAACAACATAATAATCTCACGATGATGTTTATCATAGTCATTATTACTAGTGGTAGGTCTTTACTCTTTACCGAGCACTATTTTATCAAGATTTTGATATTCAAATATCATCAAAACCTTGTGACTCGACAAACTAAAATTTTTTCCTATTAATTTTTGTGAATATAAAAATAATAAGTATTGTAACCTAGTTATTGTGACCTAAATTTTCCCAAAAAATAGAAAAACTAGAAAAAGTATAATGACTTTACACAAAATTTCTCCTACCCATTGATTCAAATCACAAACTGGTCAATACCTCTAGTTTTTTGCAAAAAACTCAACATCGTTTAAGAGATTTTAAAATTTTCATCTTTAAAAATACTAAAAAATGGACAAAAAAAATTAAATTAGGAGATATACAAATCCAATATCAAAAATTTATTCTTCATCAACATTCAAATACAAAACCCATAACACTTTTAAATTCTTAATGGATTTGGATTTGTGGTTATTTCCCAACATAATAAAATGTGTTCCTCCAGGCAAAACCTTTAGTAAAAATCAATTTCTAAAGTTTAAAAAAATAAATTAATTTTTTTAATTTAAAAAAATTCACCTTATTTCTTATTTACTCGAATAAAACTTAGCATAAAATCTTTCATGAAATAAATCAACCAATCAAAAATGACTTGTGCAAATTAGCCAACCTATAAAACTCTAGATGCAGATTTTGGACAAACTACTTAGCCAAATTAGATGTCATTAGATTCAATGATATTATCTTAAAAAATATAAATTATAGATCCCTCACACACCAAAAATAGTGCTTGAATGAAAACCTAGTATCCTCCCGAAACCGTATGGAAATGACCAACTAGAAAACTTTAAATATAGTTTTAGAACAAAATACTCAACATTTAATTCTATCTAATCCAATAGATGAATTTTGAGCCATATAATTTTATAGAAACAAGAATCATAAAAAAATAGTGATTAAATTAATTTTTAGTATTTTACACTAAGTTAAATCGCTGGTCATATAAAAAATAATTATTCCTCTCATAGCTCTCCATCGAGTGCTTCATGTTTTTCCTTGACAAGATCGTCCTCTCTTGCTTCACAGGCTTCCTCCCAAACTTCCTAAAATGAAAGATCTAATTACCATATTATATTCATCAGAGAGATTAATAAATTAATTAACCATCATTCATAAACAATACATAGAAGCCTATTATATAGGCATAAAAGAAACACCCAAAAAATAAGTAGGTGGATTGAACTATAAACACCAGGTAGCAAAAAATAGCTAGGCCCATGTAACATATTTACCTAAGTGGTTAAAACCAATATAACCACATGCATAAGGAGTATACCTTATAAAATAACCTAAGGTATTACAATAATATACTAATATCTATTACATAAAATAGTTCAGGTAGAACATATATACCTACTTGAATGTGAAGGACTACCATTCCTAACACAGGGGCAACAATACCATTGAATACTCATAAAATGGTGAGATATTGGGATATAACTATTTTAGGTAATTATAGTTTAAATTCATGAAAGGAAATGATATTTATACTAACACCATTATTGATTATTACTCATTTGATTTGATTTTAATCAATTTGGGTAGTGATAAATAGTGCGAGATCTTGGTCATAAGTTTGTAAGTGTGGTATTTTTGAATCATGGAATTTTATGGATAAGGGATTTTGAAGTGATGTAATGAAAGATGATAAAGGATAGATTTCATTAGCTTAATATTCATGGACCATAAAGCTTCTATCATAGCCTTATAGTGTTATGGAATGTTTTGGATAAGTTCGTATAGAGACATCTTTCCTAGGAGTTGATGAAGCTACTTTAGAATAGATATATGTATGAGTTCTAAAGAATTATTATTTTGTGATTTTATTAAAATATATATATAAGGTTTAAGAGAAGGTGTTGTAGGATTATTTTTGGTAGGATTTGGTACTTTGGCAATAGTCACTTTGGCTTTTTTATGATTGTGGGTCTTATGACCTTGGGTTTGGGATTGTGTAGCTATGTGAACTACATCTATATAATTCAAAGGGGGATTTGTTATTATCTCAGACTCATCTACATATACAAGGTTTAGGAGAGGTTAATATTTATCATTATCAATGGTTTTATCTTATTTTATAGCTCGTTCTATAATTTTGGATAGTATGTTACTTCTTGAGGTGGTTGTGACCCTAGTAGTTTGACTATGGGGATGGTCATGATCTATCTATTCTATTAAAATATCATCTTCTTATAATAAGTTTTAAATCATAACCTTTATCAAGTTACAATTTTTTGTGTCATGACCTATTATCTAATGATATACACATTTACTATTTTATCAATACCACACTGGTATCTAAATATGAGGGTTGATAGGATTTATGGGTTGTACGGTAATAATGGAGGTTTGGAGAAGATAATATAGGATCTTAAAATAAAACACATTTAACAGATCTTGACTAGGATTTTTAATCATCTAAATCATTGGTAGGGAAGAGGCATGTGACTTTGAATGTTGACCTTTTAAACTAGTTATTTAAATATTTCCTACAATTTATACTTTATTCTTAGGATAATCCCTTACACCTAAACCTTGTGAATAATAGGGGTTTAAAGGGTTATATACGAACATTATCATAGTGGTAATATCCTATTGTGATGATACATTTTCTTTATTATATTATTCTATAATGGTAGCTTTCAATCTTGCTAAAGCATGTAGTACTAATGTAGTTGCTCTAATTCAAATAGGTGGCAATAGTTCTTCCCATTTTTGAATTTAATCTGGTGTAATGGGGATATCCTATTTATGGAGTTCAATCCTAATATTAAGATACGACAATGATTTTCCTTATCGGGCCCAAGGTTTTTATTTTTGATATCTATTGTTGTTATCACATAGGTTTTTCACCTATCTTGATTCTATAGCTTACTATGAAAATACCTAATGATATAATTGAAAAACCTCCAAAGACATAAGACTTGGATAATTGTGTTTAATCCTCTTATAAGTTTATTTTCCTTTTGATAAATCTAATGCAACTGATAACATATCAATTTTATATAAATTATTTCCTTTAGTGTTCTTGATCCCAAACTAGTATTTCAGTAGGGAAATGACTTTGAGAATTAAAGTTTCAAAATTAAAAATGGTAATTTCATCAAATATTCTTAGTGGTTTTTAATTATTTCTTAATAAACACAATAGAACAAAAAAATATATTAAAGTTTTTTTGAGCACAGACTCATAGAAATCGGAATTAAAGGAAATATTTACTAGTTTTTCGTAGAAGGTACAAGATTCATTCATCTTAATAAAACAATATTTCATAAGCGTAATAAATACAAAACATTAATTTATTTTGATTGAAACAAGAATTAAACATCCACAAATACTGAAATAACTTTACATATATAAGGATCTCTCAAATAAATAAGACAAATCTTTAATTTATTTTTATTCTCAAGGTTACATCCTCTTGAATTTACATTCAAAATGTAGAAATATATCACTAACAATAAAAAGATAGATTAGGCTATAGGTTCTACCCATTTTTATATAAAATATCTCATAGATGAGATACAATTATCAAAAATTTAACACCCAGTAGAATGAATCATGAAAATCTAGAACTCCATTAAAAAAGAAGTGTGATATTCTATTTTTGGCATCCTTGACTTTGTAAAATGGTTTATAAAATTTCATTCAAGAGATATGCATGACCTTTATCTTGGAATGGCATAGATAGACATGAAGAATCTTCATGCAATACTTCTTCCTCTTCTCCATGTAGTTGAAAGTGGCTCTTCATACAAATGGGTGGTGCCCAAAATGGAACTCAATGAAATAGCTTAAAGATAACTAAAGTTACTTTTTTCAAAACCCTAACTTGTAATTTACAAGTGAGATTTTTACAACTTACATGTCATGTCACTTTGTCAAAACTAGATTTGTAATTTTCAATACATGCTTTTACAACTTTAGAAATTATAACTTGTTAAAATAGGAAAGTAATTTACAATTGTGTTTTTTAAAAATTTCACCTTGTAAAAAATATAAAGTTTAAAATACATATTTTTATTTTTCAAATTGATCTATAAAAGATAGTCACAATTTTATAATATATAACTTTACAAGGTTTTTACAATACATTGAAATGTTTCAACATCAAGGAATTAATAAATTTATAAAACTTCCTCAACCCTCTTGTCTTTCTTAGCCTATAACTTATTAACATATGCATCATAAGCCTTGAATATTTCCTATATCTTATAATCATCTAGTCTAAAGGAGTAATGGTTGAAGTCTACACAATATTCTACTATTTCAAATAGTTCCTTTCTTAAAGTTTTTATTCCCTATATTTTTATTCTCATATTATCCAATGAATTATGATAATTGATATAAAAGTGGATATAACATAGGTTGAAGACTATAGTATTTGTAGATTCCTTTTCAACTATTTCCTTAGACTTGTTCTTTACTTCCTCTATTAGAAAGAGGTTATCTCCATCATCTATTAGCATGCATGATAGTTTACTCAACATTCTTTAAATGCCATACAACATATAAATAACCCTATCATATAACATATCAATGGGCTAATACGAGAGGTATTAAGCAATTTCAAGTCTATGGGGATAGTGAATTAGTTATACACTAAATCAGAGGTCAGAATGCCACTAAGAACCCCTTAGTGAAGTCATATAAACATATAATATGGGACTTAATTGTGAAATTCAAGGATTTCAACATCTAATCAATAATAAGAGGCCAAAATTAACATGATAATAGACTAGTAGTTGTGGGGGCTCATTTTGACATCCCTAATGAATTGAAAAGAACCAAAGTGCAACCACATGTCAAAGTGGAAATAAGACCATTATTACTGGATAATGAAGCTCATTGGCAAGTCTTTTAAATTGACAAACAAATTACATGTTTCTTGTAGCAAGAAGTAGAGTTATCCTCCATCAACCAAGGAAAATTGTAGCATCATTATGAGGATAAAATTGTTTAATTAAGGTCCAATAAGCTTCCTAAAGGTATAGTCACCCTATAAGGTCTCTTTCATGAAGGGGACCATGTGAGGAAGGAATAATTAGTGATGTAAACTAATGAAGAGAACTATGAGAGAGTTCTTATCTTTGAAGAGAAGCTCCTTAAGCTTGGAAACGTAAGAAATAAATATGAAAGGCATGATTTCATATAGATTTATAAGAAATATGTAGACATTTTTACTTGTAAATATAGTGACCTAAGAGGATTTGATCCTAAATTAGTCCAACACACTATAGAGCTAAAAGCTAATGCCACTCCTATCAAGTAGAAGGAGAAGCCCATAAACCCCAAGATTGAAGAGCTCATGAGAAAGGAATTGACCAAGATTATTGAATCTAAGATCATCTTCCCAATTAATCACTCCTTATAGGTAGTTAATCTAGTACATGTTAGGAAGAAGAATGGGGAGATCAGACTATGTGTGGACTTTAAGGATATTAATAGGGTCTCTTTGAAGGATAATTACCCTCTAGTTTCCATGGAACAACTCTTATAAGTAGTTACTAGTTTAGAATTCTTCACTCTCTTAAATATATATTCAAGTTATAACCAAGTTCTAGTAAAAGAGGAGGAGTAGTACAAGACTACCTTCACCACCAAGTGGGGAACATTTACTTATCAAAAGATTCCTTTTGGATGATACAATGCTAGGGAAAACTTTCAAAGAGCAATTGGCATGGCCTTCTAAGGGATGCTAAATTAAATGGTACTAGTCTACTTGGATGACATCACAATATTCTCAAAGAATGCTAGTGCGCATATGGATCATATGAGTTTTATATTTTAGAGATTTAGAGAGTATGAGATCTCTTTAAAACCCAAGAAATGTGTGTTATCTATGAATGGAGGTAAGCTATTAGGTCACCTTATCTCAAAATAAGGATTATCCATTAACCTTGATAGAATAAGTGTTATCTTATCATTATCCTTTCCAAAACACAAGAAAGTGATCTAAAGATACCTTGGGAAGATTAACTTTGAGATAAGGTTCATACCTAGTTTGGAAAACTTGGTCAAACCAATCACCACCATGCTAAATAAATACAACTATTTTCTTGGTATAATGAAGGAAAAGAAGCTTTTGAGGCTATCAAGTAGACCATTTCCTAGGCACGTTCAATCTTGAATCCTAAATTTTCTAAGGATTTCATCTTGTACACCTTTACCAATGTTGAGAACATATCAACTATGATAATGTAGAAGAATGGTGAAGGAATGGAGAAGACAATTACCTTATTTATTCAAAGGATAGAATAATATGAGGTCAGGTATACTTTCATTTAGAAACAAGTTATTATATCCTTGAGAAGCCTTAAGAAGTTTAGGCCCATGATCTCCAATATAAAGATCCATCTTATGGTGTCTCATCCTGGAGTTAGGGACTTCCTCCTTAATAAGGATTTGAATGAGAAGAGAGTAGGCTAGATCATAATGGTCATGGAAAATTATTTGGAGATCAAAGTCACCAAGCTAGTCATGGGTAAGGGCTTGTGTGAGCATATGGTAAATGACCTTCAAGAAGATAATTTTTTTTGGTGACCCAAGATAACTCACAAGTAGGTATACCTCCATTTCAAAATAGATAGCTTCAAGATATGACTCACTTAATGATAATATGATAATTCCCCGAAGGTTTGGATAGGTCCAAAAGAAGGTACTTTATGCTTCAATCTATACCTTATACATTATTTTATGGTATTCATTTTAGAAAGGACCTTAATGAGGTACTCCCTAGGTGCATAAATGATGACCAAGTGACCAAGATTTTGGAATGGTTCCATGATGGACTTGTAGGATGTCATTTTTCACCTTAAAATATAATATTAATGATAATTAGGGATGGTTATTACTATCCCAATATTTTTAAATATGCTCATGCATGTGTTAGGAAATGCTAGAAGTGTGCCCTTTTTGTAGGAAAGTAGAAACTAGCAACCCTTATACTCAATCCTATTCAGGTGGAGTAATACTTCATATAATGGGAGTTATAATTCATAGGGATGATCAATCCCCCATAAATTATATGTAATAAATTGGTAATCACTATAATTGACTACTTCACCAGGTGGGTGCAAGCTATTGCTTTGAAGGAAGCCAGTGAAGGTGCAAGTTTGGACTTTTATGATAGCCTTGTGACTAGGTTTGGTGTCCCATCCACCATAATTTTAGATAATGCATTATAATTCCTTGGTATGAAGACAAGTGAGTGGGATCTCAAATTGAGAATTTACCTCAAAACCTCTTACAACTACTATCCTCAAGGAACTGGTAGAGTCTAAAAATAAGAATTTGTCAAAGATCATCATGAGCACCATGGAAGAGAATTAGAGAACATGCTACACAAAGATAAATATAACCGTATGTGATTATAAGGTGACTCCTAAAACTACCATTATTAATTATTCATATGTTATTCTGTATGGAAGGGAAGCCAAATTACTTATCTCCCTTTAGATTCCTACATTAAAGTTAGCCCATCAACTTGAGTTGGAGGATGAGCCCATGAATGTGAGGATGATATAGCTCATATAAATAGAATAAATGAGAGACCTTGATATGAAAAAAATAGAGTCACAATAAAATCAGGTCAAAAAGACCTTTGATAAGAGAGATATAGTAAGGATCTTCAAGAAAGGGGACCTAGTCTTAAAATGGGAATCAAATAAAGTGAAACTAGGCAACCATACCAAGTTTGATAGCTTGTGCAGTAGTCCTCATTTTATCCATAGATACAAGGAACATAATGTTTTTCAACTTACCTAACTGGATGGAGAGGTATTACCCAACCTAGAAAATGACATTCATTTAAATTCCTATTATTGAATAACATTGCATAGATCGTAAAATATTGTACATATTAGAATATCTTTATTCTTTTTTCTAAGTTCCTTATGCACATTTATTTTCTATTGTGTGATTTATTTTTATTTGGTGCCTTGGGCACTTTTGTTGTTCTATTTTATTTTGTTCTTATTACTTCAATAAAGGTTCCAAAAATGGATATCCTTGTGTCATCTTCATGATTAAGTGAGAAAATAATTGGGACTACATACACCCAATGGACCAATCAAAGAAAAATTGATTAGGTTTTCAATCATATTATGCATCCTTTTTTGTGAGTCACCAAAGATTTTGGCCATTTTTTGGCCCACATACTAGGCTTATGCCCAAATGGATCAAGTTTCCAATGGATGAGTAGATGGACAAATTTTTTGGATGGAATTAGTGATCCATGGATCTAATTTTACCCAAAAATATTTTGAAAACACTTTAATTTTACTTAATGTGTAAATTGTCAATTTCTAAAGGATAGGTTTAGAGTTGCAGAGAAGGATTCAAGCAGTGTTAGAGGTTTGTCAATGATGTCTACAAGGAAAATAATGGATGGTATTGATGATATTAAATTTTTTTATAGAACCTATGGGGTGTCAAGAGTGCTTGTAATGACTATGGAGTTGTAATGAATTTATCTGGTTCTTCATTGTGTTCATTTACACATTTTGGGTCTAGTGGTAGAAATTTTAAGTAGGAAATTTGTTAACGTTATAATTATAACATGTGAATGATTCAAGAATAATTGGTCATATTTTTGTGATAATATTAGTCCTTATAACATATTCTATAAGTCTCAAGTCATCTAATGAAGGACATCAGAAGATATGAAGATTCAAAGTTGGCCTCTTAGATAAAATTTGCTAAGTTTCCATACTTAGAAAATTTATAAAGGAGCTCAAATAGAGCCAAGTGAGAATATTTTTGGAATAATATATAACATGTGTGGTATTTTATATAGGATTTTATGACATGCTTCTATTTAGTTTTTTTCCTAGAACATATGTGCTAAGTTTTAGGCCATACATCTAAGCATGACAAAAGTTATGCATGTTCAAATTTGGCTCCTTAGATAGAATTTACTAATTTTCATAGACATTTTTGACCATGATAGGCATATAGAAATTATGAAAAAACACATAGGTTAACATAGCTGAACATTTTGTAAACACACTTAGAAATATCCTAAAACTAGTAGATCAAGTGGGCATAATGTTTTTGGTCTCTCGAGCATCTCCAATAAATTTGGTCCCTCCATGGTTTTTGCACTTCAAGATATAAATCTTCAAAGTTGGTCAAATAATGTGATATGTTCACATAGACATTGAATTTAAGCCAATAAAAATATCCATTAGATATTAAATTTGATGATATTTAGGACATCAAATATGTCCATGTAGATGCCAAATGATGATCATGTGGACTTCAAATTTAATACCTTGTAAATAACTATTTGTTTTCAAACCTAAATATATCTAAAAATTGGAATTCATTCATACCAAATAATATTGATTAAGTGAGATGATTCAAAAGGTCAAGGAGATCAAGAGGGTGATAAATGACACAAGTGTGTAAAGTGGTATACTAATAATAGTATCATGAGTGCAAATACAAGACTACCAAATGGCACTAGCTCGAACAAAGTTAATAAGTCAAGGACAGGATAGATGGTTCCCACTCAATCATATAGATTAGAATCAATGGAGTGAGTTATTTTAATGAGTGAATAAGTTGAGTCAATTTATCAATAAAAAATGAGCAAAGTGAAATCTTAGGGAGTATCTAGTGAAGGTCAAAGAAGCCAATTTTGATCAAGGTAGACAAATATGAAGCAACACAACTTGAAGCATGGTTCAGATTGAACCAAATGGACATCATGAGGTTTAACATCACCATTTAGGTCCCATAAGGAAAAAATATGTCTTTCAAAACTAATATATATAAAGGGTCAATATCTTAATTAATAAAATGAGACCAAGTATCTCTAGAATATATCTATGGAGATAAAATGGGTCTTTCAAACCTAATATAGACCAAGCAATCATAGCTTAATATAAAATCATACAACATGCACCTATAAACTTATTTTTTTCAATCAAAACTATAAGAAAACAAATAATATTATATTGGTTTTCCATCTATAAGATGGACCTATGATACAACATAGAGATAAAGTATATATGTGATTAATGTAAAGTATCATCATCCTTCAACATGGCAATATTTTCAATAAGCAACCACCTAGAATGCACAAAGTCATGATTTTTGTTAGATCCATGAATATGATTTTTTTTCTTTGATTGAGAGATGTTGTGAAGGATAAAATTAAAGTTAGTGTGTATATTTTTATCTAGGGGAATTCAATGCATCCTAAGAGTATTTGGAAACTTTTTCACTCAATAAGCCACAAGCAGTGTCCTAATTTGATAAAAAAGGTGTCAAGGATTTCATTGGATAAGGAACAAAAGGTGGAAGATAAACTTCAATTAGTAACCCAAGATGGTGTGTTCCTTTTTTTATGGCATGCTCCCATATTTTATATCTCTTTCTTATTCTATATATCTTGGTCTCATTCCATTTGAAGGGGTTCTCAGCTCTTAGAAATTTTCATTCTTTTTTAGGAATAGGATACTCATTGAGACTCTTGCAAAACTGTGCTAATTTGATATGGCTAAAACCTATAAAAATATTATAATAACTATTTTTTGAAGTAATAAGATCAACTCTTTGCCTATTTCTTATCTTTAAGAAGTGTTTAGCATGCTTGTGTATGGTGAATTTGTGAAGTAGATTCTTCCTAGTTTATTGTCCTTTTACTTACCTCTTTGAAGGTGTTTCCAAGCTAACTTGTAGGTCTAGATTAGTATTCTATTTGGAACCTCTTCTATTAAATACTTATGATACTAGTGATATTATGAGATTGGTTAAGGCATATTTATCTTTTGATGATCTAGTATGTGTTCAAGCTTATATGAGCATCCACTTAACTTGGGTGCAACACCCTTTTAGCCTTATTATGATCCCTTATCCTCTTTCTAACCCTTTTCCATGTGAAACATTAGTTTATAATTATTTTAGGTGAATATCAAGAGGAATCTAAACTTTTCTAGATGTCCAACTCCACCGTAGGTGACCCAAAGCCTATGGTTATTCCCATTGTGTAACTCAATTAGATGGAGCCTAAAGAACTCTCTCTAGTGGTGTAAATTGAGCCTATAATAAGAAATCAAAGGAAATATTTGTTATTTTTTCATAGAAGGGATAAGATTCATTTATTTTATTCAAACAATCTTTAATAAGGGTAATAAATACCACAAATGAATTTTTTATGATTGAAAAAAGAATTAAACATCCACACATACTCAAATAACTCTACATATACAAGGATATCTCAAGAAATAAAGGTAAATATTTAATTTATTATTATTCTCAAGGTTACAAATTATAGAAAATACATTAAAAATATATAAATATATCACTAATAGTAAAAATATATATTAGACTTCAGGGTTTGCCCATCTTTATATAAAATATCTCATTGATGAGATGTAGTTATAAGAATGTCAATGCACAGTAGAAGGAATCATGTAGATATGGAACTCCATGCAAAAAGAGGTACGCTATTCTATTTCTAGCATCCTTGAATTCATAAAATGGTTTATAAAATAACATTCAAGATCTATGTATGATCTTTATCTTGGAATGGCATAGATAGACTTGAAGAATCTTCATGCAACACTTTTCCCTCTTCTCTATGTAGTTGGAAGTGGCTCTTCATGGAAATGGGTGGTTCTGAAAATAGAATTCAACATTTCATCAAAAGATAATTTATAAATAATTAAAGGTACTTTTTGAAAAATCCTAACTTGAAATTTAAAATTGAGACTTTTACAACTTGTAAGTCATTTCACTTTGCCAAAACTAGATTTACAAATTTTAATACATGTTTTTAAAACTTTAACAATTATAACTTGTCAAAATAGAAAGTGTTATTTGCAATTGTGTTTTTTACAACTTTCACCTTGTCAAAAATATAAAGTGTAAAATACATATTTATGTTTCTCAAAAAGAGCTATAAAAGATAATTGTAATTTTACAATATATAACTTTATAATGTATTTACAATGCTGAAAATACAATACATGGAAACATTTCACAAAAATGAATTAATTAATTTCTAAAACTTCTTCAGCCCTCTTATCTTTCTCAACCTATATCTTCTCAACACATGCATCATTAGACTTGAATATTTCATGTATGTCACCCTCATCTAGTCCAAAGGAGTAGAGGTTGGAAGTTGCACAATTTGCTATTATTTCAAAAATTTCCCTTCTTATAGTTTTGAGTCCTTACATTTCTATTCTCATCTTATCTAATGAATTATGATACCTAATATAGAGTTGGATAGAACTTAGGGTGAAGGAAATGGTGTTTGTATATTCATTTTCAAATATTTCCTTGAAATTGATTTATACTTCCTCTACTGGAAATAGGTTATCTCCATCATTTACTACCATGTATGATAATTTAGTCAACATTCCTTCAATGTCATAAAATATATCGATATCCTTATCATGTGCAACCTTGGCCTTATGGGTAGCTTCTATAAGTTTCCTTATCTAGAATCAATTTTCTCTATGTAATTCCTCTTTCTCTCCATCATTATTTAGTATATTTTCAATAGGTAGGATATCCATATTGATTGAATCCACATCTATCAACTTGGGATAATATAGATTCAAGATTTGTATTTATTCCTCATACTCATTGACATGTTCTCTTAGGACATTCTTTCTCTCTATAATAGCTTTGTAATGTTACATTATTATAGAAATAATATTATTTCCATTGGAAATGAGTTCATATGACCATTATTTAGTAACCCTTCCCATGCTACCAATCTCAGTCACCACATCAATTATTGCCTAATTTAGAATTTGGTTGACTATGTTGTCTTTGGTTGTTATGATGATCCACTAAGCTATATGAAGTTATTAATTATGGCTATGAGTTGACCCACCTTATTTTTAATTCATCTTTGGTGGCCTTATCATGATCTATTATCTCAAATAGGGAGTTGATTCCAGATCAAACATCATGTTTGAACCCCTCCCTTGTTGGTTATCTAAGGTGAATCTTGGATATCTAATATTCCCCCACCACAAGATCTTATTTTGGTTTATCTAGTGGGGTTACTACAATCTCAACATATATTTCCCCTTTATCATCACTCAAGAGCTTGAAGAAGGTCTATAGAGCAGACTTGGACTTCTTTATCTCTGATAGGCCAAAGTCTAGTGTACTAGGGAAAATCATTGGATTTAACTTCTTTCCCAATCAATATGATAGACAATTAGGGGTAACATCTGGCTTCATGGATACTATCACCTAATAATTAGTATTTGAGGCTATTGCACTAGTAGGCACTATGATAATTATAGAATCTTGTGTGGATGTTGCCATTGATTTCTTAGGAGATGCCTATGAAATGTCATTTCCATCAATTATTTACAAATCTACATTTTCACCAATAACTTGTGTTTTTCTCATTTCCATTGAAGGTGTGGTGGAAAATATAGAGGTGGAAGAGGTGGGGACAATGGAAAAAACTATGTCTATTAGGGGAGTGGAAAATGGAATGGATACTATTGGGGGAATAGACATATGAACTCTAAATTTGGGAATATGTGGAAGGGTGGAAGCCAAATAATTAAATGAATAAATTAAATGTGTTGGGCCACTCAAATTTGGTAGGGTATGGAATATGAAATGGGATGAAGATGATGTATTACTTATCCTAAGATTTGGTATGACCAACATAGTTGAAGTCAAGATGATTGAGTCTGTAGCTTTATATTGCTAAGTGGTGTTGGAAATTACTAGTGATGGAATGGAAGGAATTATGAGTGGAATAGAAAAGGAAGTGAAATGGAAGGATGGATTGAAACTGGAATAAGGGAAAGTTGAGTGGAAACTTGAGAATCCACTAATGGGGGACCCAGAATGTCCACTTAGATTGATTGCATAGGTTGTAATGGATTCATTGTGGTAGGCAATGTGGTAAGAATGAGAGGTGGTGTGGAAACCTAAGATGTAGTGGGATTAGAGACTTGAGCTAGATGTGTTGGAGCTTTTATAAAAATATAAACATGAGGTGGGTAAATAATATAAATTGGTGTTATTACTATGAAAAATATTTGGGTAGAATTTTTGGATACTCCTACTGAGTAGTGTCTTTTAATGAGATGTTAATTTATTTATCTACTACTAACCCCTATTTACTTGATTTCCCCTTATAAGCCTTAGTTTTATTATTTTTCTTGGCATCGATCACTATCCATTTTGATTGTTCACATATTGTCCCATTGAGACCCTCTATTGATGAATGAATTCCTTCTTCCTTAAGATTTAAAAGTTTCTCTCTGATACCAATTCTATCCTTTATTACTTAAATTCCTTTGCTTCTTAGCCAATTGATCATTTTATTGATCACATATGTATATATATATATATCAATCAAATATAAATATTATAGATATGAACACCTAACTAATGATAAGGATTGAGTGATAATATATTTATAATAATTTGGGTCCACTAGGGACTCATCATCCACCAAATCATCTAAGATTGGTGCTAAATCATAATATTTGATCTATTTTAAGGTCATTCCATAATTATCATTCATTTTGACCTTATACTCATCCTCTAAGTCCTCCCAAAAATGTTAAAACTATGGAACATGGGGGTATGTGGAAACTCTTAGTGTGCTAGTGATATTTCCATAAACATCAAAAAATGGCCTAGACTCCAAAGTTTTAATGGCCATTTGGTGTATTTCTTCTTCATCACATTTGGCCTTGAGGAGGGATGGACATGCGTATCTACCAATAGAGAATTGGAAAATTAATTATTGACTTATGTTTGTTGAAAATGAGCTTATGGGTCTCAACAAGTTGCCTTACTAGCTCCATCAATGCCTAGTTATGATTGACATATCTAGGGAGTCTGTAAGGGAAACCACTAAATATGGATGCCCTGGTATATGAATATATGGGGAAATGAATGAAATAGGATCCCCATGTATTCGTCTCTATTATTGTTTCCTATGAGAATCTTATTTTCCCTAGTTCTTTTTCAAACATGATGATGTGATAGATGAAGGCATCATTAGCTCTCCTAAAATGTTTTATACTAGCCTCTAATGTGAGGTTAGGATATTAGTTATATGCTATACTTATTTCTTCAGGTATTATATTGAGTCTTGGGAAAGATCTCCATTTGGACAAAATGTATACAAGGTAAGAAGTCATGAAGAAATTTCTAGTTGTATACACCTCCATCAATAGTTTATGGAGGGAATCAATAATGAGTTGATCTTAGTGTACATATTGGGAATTATATCAAATGAACCAAATGTACTATACATTCACTCTCAGATGTTGTTAGCATCATAAATACCAATAATCTTATCCAAAAATATTATAATATCCCCTACTTCATCTTTGAAGTCAATCCTTGCCATTGTCTTTGAAAATATGGTGGAGGTCACCTTGGGGGATTTAGACCACTATTTTTTTATCATCTTCTAACATAAATATATGCTATCTTCAAAGAATTAATGGGATGTATCTGGAGATATGTTGAGATAAATCTCAAAATCTAGTATAAAAAATACTGAATTGATGAAATCAGGGTCTAGATTCAAAATATTTTTGCCTTTGTCATTTACAACCTCTCATATATCAGGATCATAACGTTGGGCTAATGTGAGCACCAACTCAAGGATTTTGACAATTAGTGGGAAAGTTATTTCCTATGAAAGTACATATTCATAAAAATGTTAGATCTAATCATTCTTAAACTCTACATTGATATGGGTTTAGAAGTCCTCTAGATTAATGTTACCTAGGTTTGTATCAATTATCTCTATAGTGTTTGACTCTAATCTATGAGTCACCCCAAGGCCTTTTGATTCGAATTTCATCTATTTTAATGACATGGAATCTATATTTAATTATTTTGTAAAACCAACTATAATAATTGGTGGGGTTTGTATGTGCTTGAAGTAAATATAATCTCTGATGGAAATTAGATGTGCTCTATGTAGAAAACATTTTGTTAAAACTAGGAGGTGTTTGAATCAGGTGAGAAATCTATAGAACTAGCAATTATTCTGGACAAGTTGGATCTTTCATAGAAATGGCATTTGTTTTAAGAAGATGAAATTTTTGGTGGAACTTGAGGTTCTTAAAGCAAGTCCATTGTCCACAAAGACTTGGAATCTTACAAGGACTATAGGTACTTAGAATAGGTATAACCTCCCATATAAATGGAAGGTGTTTTAAACAAGTCCAATGCCCACAAGGACTTAGATTATCTAAGAATAATATTAATTGGTATTGTTTAGGAATATGCTATAGTATATTCACCTAGTTTTGGTGAAACCCTAGATCTAAATGTAGAAAATATGGTAGAAAACCTTTAGGATTTTAATAATGAAATTGGAAAGATTTTGTCCTAGAAAACACTAAATTTCAACCAATGAAACTTTGTAAAATAAACAATTCACAAACAATCCTAATCTAGACAAATGCTCATAAAACATGGGGAAAATCAAAAGCTAAACATCCAAGCAAAACAATGCTAACCCTAAGAGAATGAAATTGAAACCTTTCTCATGAAAGGAAAAATTTTAACAAGTCTCAATTATAAGAAACAAAGGAATAAATCAAAATAAGTTTATGGGAATACCATGTAGTGAGGAAAATGATGTGGCACATTTCTCATAGATGTGGTTAGATACATGGATTGAGGTGTGGTTGAGGCATAGGGTCATCATAAGAGCTCAAAATATTGATTAACAAAGTTAAAAAATGAATAAAAAAACCTAAATTACATGTTTAGATAGAAAAATACTTATAATAAATGCTCTCATGGTATTTGGTGGTGAAACCTTAAGGTGCTGGGAGCAAGCCCCATGTCCACAAGTTTGGGATTTTGACTCATTATAGAAATGGGAAAGGTATAACTCCATGTACAATTTCTAATTTTACAAAATTTTAAATTGCACTTGGTGTTTTAGATTATGTGGCTTGGGTAGTTGGTGAGAAGCAAAACTTAGGAGGAAAATTTCAATTTTCAAATTATAGTTCAAGTTTTGGATCTCATGGTGGTGTTTGGTTTGCAAGATATGGATATCAGGATGCAATTTACAATTTTACAAATTGAAAATTGCATTCTGAGTTCTAGATTTTGTTGGTTAGTGTTTTGTAAGATTTTAAGCTTGCAAAGCAATTTACATTTTTTCAAATTTCATCTTCAGTTTTGAATTCCACTAGTTATGGAAGGTTAGTGTATTGTGGGAGGTAGAGCTTGGGAATTAATTTGAAATTTTTCATATTGTAAATTGCATCTAGAGTTTTGGATTACATAATACAAAGGAAAATTTGGTTTTTGGGCATTTCAAGGGATTTTCACAAAAAAAATATGGGGTATCCCTTAGGTTAATTGATGTTATGATATTTTTGGGATAGAAATATCAATAATAGATTTTTTATTACTCTCTCTAAGATTTAGCTCCTCTTGAGTAATGGAGGAACAAGTCTTGAGGTGGTCTAAGGCAATATGATGGTTTCCTTAGGGGGTAATAAGCTAGAGGGGATGGGTATAATAGATGTAGATATTAATATGACATGAGAAATGGTATACGTATTTTGTGTAATGACTAAACAAACCTTTTATTTGATATTTTTTTCCTCTTTCATTTCTAGTTGATCATCTTTAATATTTTCATAAATAGTTTCCTCAAGTGGATCCCAAATAATGAGATTCAAAAAAATTGAGGAAGTTTTTTGATAACTTTACTTAATTTAGATGGTTCAAAGGTGTCTCGTATAATGAAATTATAAATAGAAGTGATATCAACTTATTTATGTAGAATCTAATCATCGAATGTGTTGATGACATGAGTTTCATGTTCTAAGGTGGATCCTAAATTATCCTAAACAAAATTAGACATGGAAGCATGATTAGGGAATGTCTACCTAAATATTTTTATACATTGATTAGGGGGTGCATTAGGGTTATCTAGTTGTAACGCCACTTGATTAATAAGGTTCTATATTAGACCCTTAAAATAATTACACCTACTGACATAATGACCTATTACACAATGGAAGTTGCAAAAGTCATTCTCCCTAAACCAACAAGGCTTAGGGAGAGAATCATCAAGAGTTCTTATTTAAGGAAGCTCAATGAGATATGCCTTTAATATCTTATCTCAGATAGACGCATAAGACTCTCCTAAAGGTGTATACTATCATGGGGAAATGTTTTAATGGTATTTGAGATTATTTTTAAGAGGTAGAGAGAACATATTAGCTTTTTTTTATGGTGGTGCTAATTTTACAACCATGACATTAAAAGCTTCTTTGGTTTTATTATTATCATTATTCCCTTTACATGGGTAAGGTTTGAAGTTTTTACTTCACAATTTAACTTTACCTTCTTCCAAGGCTTTAATTTCTAGTTGGTGGGCCATCAAAAAGGCCTCATCAAAGGTTTTGAAAGATTGCACTGGTAATGTTGATGATATATGTTTATCACATACTCTTGTGAATAGTTCAATTAACTTAGGTTAAAGAATTAAAAGGTGAGTTGGTTTATAATACTCCTGCATCTAGCCATGAAATCAATGACATATTTTTCATCAAACTATCACATGGCATACAGGTTAGTGATAATGAATTTTCTTATGATATTGATAGAAAAGTACTATATGAATATTTGGGCTAGTTGCCCAAAAGAGAATAGGTAATGATGAGGAATCAAGCTATACCAATCTAGGGTAGGTCTAGATAATGACATGGGAAAGGTCCTGAAAATAAGTGCACCACTATGAGATGTAAGGTAGAAAGTATGTCTGAAATATCAAAGTTACTTTTGAGGATCTTCCTTATTTTCAAACTTTATAATCTTTGGAAGATCCCACTATGGAGGATAAGGTCTAATAGGGACAACTAGGTTAATATGTTCATTATAAATTTACTTATAAGTGACAATGTTTTTTTGCCAAGAGGTAGAGGCTTCCAAATTGGCCATCTTATTCATAAGGATGCTCATAAGGTCTAGTTGGGTGTTTTATTAAGGGATACATCCCAAAACATTCTTTTGTGGGAGTTGATATATAGGAATCTGGGTGGCAAAAGGTTGGGATAAGAGATAATAAATTGAGTGGTTGTGATTAGTTATGATGCCACCACATACTATGGGGATTATAAGGGGATATAAGTTAACCTAATAGCTTATAAGGGCTTGTTGTATAGAATGAGTTTGGGGATTTAAAGGTACACTAGTTTGGGTCAATGAAAGGGTTGTTGGGATTTAGATAAATAGGTTTTGAAACATCATGGTAATAGGTGAAGTATATGTAGGTTAAGGCATGATGACATTCTAATCTTGGGTACTATTTGGGGATGGAAAACTAGATGTTATTGAAGGCATATTTCCTAAAGGTTGCATAGTAGTAGTGTCAGAACTAGTTAGAGGAGGATTGTTATGAGAATAAACCATAGCTGTAGTAAAACCTTCACATTTATTCAAGGCATGTCATAATTATTCTTGGAAAACTATGTATGGGGGGATAGTGGGATGTGTATAGCTCAAAAGTTGAGGTAATGGGTAAGCATGATGGGGTTACTATAGAATATGGTGGCAAATTTAGGATAGCCCTAAGTAAAATAATGGTGAATACCTTCCCCCATGGACTTAGGGGAAGTAAGAGGACTAAGATAATTCTCCATGGATGAGGATGAAGTTGTAGGATATTTTTTTTAGTGACTACTATCACATCAAAAACATGTAGTGATAAAGGAAAAACAAATAAATAAAAGACAAAAGTACACAAAAGTCTTTTTTATTATCTCATATTTAGTGAAAATGAAAATACACATGCTAATGATATACCTATTTTTTTTTACTTTTTAACTTTAATGTGTGATAAAATAAAATAAAAGGTTATTGAGGGTCTTAAGAAGTGATAATCTAGGGACAATTTCATGTTTTTTTAGGCTCAAAAATATCTCTATACTATAATCAATAGTTATATTGGTATTAGGGCCTAACCCCTTACTTCACACATCATAACATAAGGGTATTATGTGCTTAGCTAGTATATATCAAAAAACTAGGGTTTATACTTAGTTAGCATACTAATTTATTTCCCCCCTTGGTGGTGAAATTCAAATAGGATAGTAGGGGAAAAGGTTAGTGCTACATGATGAAATCCTAGTTAGTTCCCTTATGTCAATGTTTAGTGAGTTTCTTATGCAAGTGGTTTGGTCTATGTGTGAGATAAGTGATAGCTATGATAAATTTAACCCACCTAGATTATTCTATATGAATTACCTAAGTAATAAAAATGGATGCAAATTTTTTTAACCTTTAGAAATGAAATAAAAATAACAAATTTGGACTTTATTTGAATGAAGATAATAAAGGAAAGAGAGATACATAAATTCACAATAAATTCTAATAATAAAATTGAGACCTAAGGGGTCCCACTACGTATGCTAGAATGTTATAGTAGTTTTCCATTTTTCTTTAAATTAAATTAACTTTAATAAACTCAAATGAAAATTAGGGTTTATGATGAAAACCTGGAGATTAGGAGATGTTTTTCATCACTTTAAATCTAGTGACTGAGGAATTTTCTTTTGGGTGGGAAGAATAACCTGCACACATGTAAACAACCTGGACAACAATATATTAATAGATAATTAAGTGAGCTACCTAGTTAGGAACTAGTCCCAAGAAGTTGTGAACTTCCTCAAGTGGATGTCATCTCACTTGTTTACATAATCAAGTGGATAAATAGAAATTTAAGTTAAAATAATCAAATATATGATAACAATAATTATTAATATTTAATCCTCATTTAAGCTATCAATATAAGCAAAATATTCATCCCAATAAACCATAACAACATTTACATAATCTTGTATGACATATAGTTAGTCGATAGTGGCTTCAAAAGAGGAAGAATAAATAATAGTGCAGAGAGATATCTCAAAATATATGTCACTCTAATGATAAAATAGGAGTTAGGATACTATGGTAAGATCAACAATATTGACTATGTCATTCACTATGCTTGGTTGAGTCATTTATGTACAAAGCCATGTTTAAAAAAAAATTAAATCAGAATGAATTGAAAATAAGGGTATGAGATAAAGGTCTTAGATTATTAAAGTTAAGCATAGTGTATCGATGCCAATCCTAATTGGGATTGGTGTTGATGCATAGAATTAGTATTGATTTATAATTAATTGATGTTGATTCTCTCTATAACTATGCTTGATATAAATAAATAATAGATTGGATAATAAAGACTAATAAAAAGATGTAGAGGGGTATAAATGGTAGTCTAGAGATTAAATAAGTAGATAATAACAAAGATAATTATTTTAAATAATAGAAATAACATGATTATCTACCTTAGACTCAGTTTCAAATAGAATGAAATATTCTTCATGAATGCAAGTAGTCATTTTGGCTTGTGACAATGGATACAAATTGAATGCAATATAATTTTGATAGAGTGATGTTAAGGTTTTCCATAATTTTCCAAAAAATCTAGAAATATTTCAAGGTTTAGTGTTTCCAAGTCCCAAAGCTAAAGGTTGGATAAGTATTTATGAATTGATTTTGATCTAGAGAATCAATGAGATCATAGATGAATCAATGCCAATTCACCCAAATTGGTAGGTTTGTTTCAACTATGGGTAAAATTAGGGTTTACTGAGCATGAGGTTATTGGTAACAAATTTATATGGGTTTAAAGTGGTTAAGAGGTAGATTACCGAGGTTATTAATGGATTTAGAAGGTTGGGGGGATAAAAAGGTAATAGTAAAGGAAAATTACCAAATTATCAATGGTAAATATATGAAACCTTAGTATAGGGATTATTTAGGATATTAAATAAAAATAAGGGCCTAAAATACCAAATTAATCATATATATGGTATGAAATTATAGTGTCTACACATAGAACCACTTGAGATTCACATTGTTCATGAGTTTTAGATGTTCTTCACCACTTAGAGTAGCCAACCAATATCCCCTGATCCATAATTCATTGTGATAACATAGTGTCCTAGCCAATTGGGTTGAAACTTACCCTTTTCCTTGCATTTATCATTTATGTTTTATCTAGTTATCTTTTAAGACCAAATAACCAATATCAAATTATCAAGGGAGAATGTGCTTATTATAATTTATCTACAATTTATTCTGATAGGCTTGTAAGTTTTGTAAGGCAGCCAAACACTTACCATTAATGAATTATAGCTCTTGCAACATAGAAAATCTATAATCTTCATCATCTTTAATATTCTCCAAAGACACTCTCAATAAAGGAATCTTGATCTTAATTGTAATAATAGTTTATGTGCCATAAACAAGGGAGTATGGAGTGGCTCTTATGGGGGTTTGATTACTGGTATGATAAGCCTAAAAGGTAGAAAAAGTTTACAAGTGCCAATTATCACCTGCATCATTGAAAATATTTTTAAGTATCACCATAAAGGTTTTTTAATGCCTTGGCTTATCCATTTCCTTGTGGGTTATATGGTGTGGATTTTATGTTCTTGATTTTGAATTTTTCACAAATTTATTTAACATATCTATTTTAAAATGATGTACTATTATTAGATATAATTTAGGCTAGGATGCCATATCAATGGATGATATGATAATATATATAGACTTGGCAATCTACCTATCAGTGATGTAAGTGAGAGGAATGACCTCAATCCACTTAGTAAAATACTTAGTAGTAATTAAAATATTTTTGTGGCCATCATAAAATGTTAGGTTTATTTTCTTAATGAGATCAAGGACCAAAGTAGAAAATGATCATGCTGTAGTGATCGACTATAGTGGCAAGGAAGGCACGTGTATCAAATTTACATGTTATTGACAAGGAACACACTTCCTCACCTAATTGAAATCAATTGTCTCAATTTTGAGCCAATAATAACCTATTCTAAGGAGTTTTCTAGCTAAGACTATATCGTTAGAGTGGGCCCCACACATTCCTTCATGAACCTCCTTAAGCACTAACTTGTATTATCCTAAAGATAAACAATGAAGTATTGTTCCATCATAGACTCTATGATAAAATATGTTACCAAGATGGGTATAATAGGGATATGTAGTAAATGAAAAGTTTTTGATGATTATTAGAGAGGTTAGGTGGAAAAACATGATCATGAAAATAATTATAATAGTTTTGAAACCAAGGAAGTTCAAGTGGGGGATTCAGACCAATAATGGCATATACCCTTTCTAAATCTAGAAAGACATGAGTAAGCTATATATGATTTTTATTAAGAAATTGATACTCTTTAGCACTACTATTAATCTATATCATGGACATAATTATTTCAATTACATCTATAGATTTGTTATTAGTCCTTAGTACTTGTTCAAACTATAGAGATTTAAAGTGAGCCTTGAGATTATCCACAATCTACTCGTAGGGTACAATATTTTCATCTCTAGTTTGATATTGATCTATGGTTTTACTTATTATTAATTGGTAATCTTCATAGACCATTTAAATTTTGGATATCCCATTGCATTGCAATATGAAGTCCTACAATAATTGCTTCATACTCGACCATATTGTTGATATAATTAAAATTGATATGAAATGCTTTGGGAATTAGATCCCATTGTGGTGTAGTCAAAAAAAATTATGGCTCAAAATACATGAGAAGTGAAGGAACCATCAAAATAAATATTCCATTATTCAAGTTCATATTTCACTTCTTATATTGTCATGATAGAATCATCTATAAAGTTTAATTTGAGTGGTTGAGTGTCTACAATAGGGCATTTGCAAGTTGATTAGCAATAACCTGCCCCTTGATAGCTTTCTAATTTTGATACTCAACATCAAAATCACTTAGGATAATGACCCATTTGACCATGCATCATATGAGATTTTCTTTGGATAATACAAATTTGAGAGGATCCACCTTAGCAATAACAATGGTTTTATTGTTTAGCATGAAGTGTCATAAATTTTGGGAATCAAAAACCATAGCTAAACATGCCTTCTTAATAGGAGTATAATTGTTTTCATAAGCCACCAGTGTGTGGATTAAATAATAAACTACCTATTCTTTACCTTAATCATCATGTTGGGATAAAAGTGCCCCCAATGCATGCTTGGTCACTGATATGTAAAGAAGCAATGGTTGTCTAGTGTTGGTAGTCTCAAAACTGGTGGGTTAGCCAAATATGTTATGATTTTTACAAATGTTAATTGACACTCTTGATCCCATTAAAACATGACCTCTTTCTTCAAAATATGTTTAAATGGGTGGCAATTATTTACCAATTGAGAAATGAACCTATAAATAGACTGAATCTTTCCTTGCAGTATTCAGAGTTGTTTGTGATTTAAAATTGGATTTATTTGAACAATAGACTTGACCTTATCAAGGTTGAATTTGATCCATCTTTTTGATATAATAAACCCTATCAATTTTACCTAAGTGATGTCAAAGGAACTTTTTAGGATTCAGATGGAGCTTATACTCATGAAGTCTCTCAAAAATTATTCATAGAATGTCAAGATGTCTAACATGTGTTTTTGATTTAGCTAAAATTTCATCAATATATTCCTCAACAATATCATTCATCATGTAATAAAATATTAAAATCATAGCACACTAATAAGTGGCTCCATCATTCTTCAATCCAAATGATATAACTTGATAATAAAATGTTCCCCATGGTGTGGTGAATATAGTTTTATGTTGGTCTTCTTGAGCCATCTTAATTTGATTGTATCAAAAAAAATATCCTTGAGTGACAACATCTCATACCTAGAGGTAGAATCGATAATCATGTCAATGTTATGTAGAGGAAAATCATCTTTGGGGCATGTTTTTTTTATATTCAAAAATTGGTACAAAGATGTATACCCTGGGGATTTTTTCTAACTTGAACTATGCTTGATATACATTTAGAATAGTCTAGTGGTATAATGAAGTTTGATCCTTATATTTTTTCCAATTTGAATTTTACCAATAGAGTGATGTGTGGAATCATCTTTCTCAATTCATATTTGATTGGCTTGACATTTGGGTGAATAACAAGTTGATGCATAAAAAAGTGAAGGTCTAAGACTGACATGTCAGAATATACCCATGAAAAGATATCAAAAAAATAATTCAAAATGTATATAATGTGATCTCACTCCCATCAGAGAGAGAATCTTTGAGATAAACAATTTTGGGATCATCATATGTTCTTAGGTTCACTTTAACAGTGTTCTCTACAAGAAGTGTAGAACCATATTATATAATAGTAGGCAATGTGTGATAACGATCCTTTTATTATGCTACCATTTCTTGTTATTTTTCCCAAAGCTCTAGATAATGTGATGAATCCAAATCTACCAAATTAGGTAATGGCCAACTGGAAAATATCTCATGAAAGTTGAGAGTAAGATGCTCAAATAATTTTTGTTATTATGATGTGATTCTAGTACTAAAAATAAAACTAGGACTAGATGGGCCTTGAGCATCCTTTGTGGATTATAAAAATTTCCCATCCAAGATTACCTAAAATAGGTTTTCACTCAAGGACATGTCTTTTTCTTTACATTCACCTAATCAATGAGTGCTTAAAAGTGGTTTTCACACAAGGATCTTGATGTGTTATCTTTTTAATGACCAATAAAGTTTGATTGCTCTCCAAAGTAGCTATAATGATACAAATAAAAATCAAATCCTTTATTAAGATCATTAATTGGTAATCCATCTTAGAGGCCCATGTATTCAATAATTGATTCTTCATTCTATAATTCATCAAGGCATATGACCAAGTTTTTTTGGGTCTTAATTAACGAGTTTGGGATAACAAAGATATAGAGAATAATGTCATGTTAAGGTCATAATGACATTAGAATCAAATAAATATTTGTTAACAAGATCATCAAAAAGGCTATAATGGTATGCTACATCACTATCAAGAGTCTCATCTCTAGTCTTCAAAATAATCACTCTTGAAATTCATGAGGTCACCTCTAGGAGGTTTAAATATGAGACCTTGATTCATATTAGGATTACCAGCTGATAAAGGTTCTAGGATTCTTTGTGCTCATGGGCCAAGGCCTTTTCCTATATAATCAAAATTATCCATAACCTGATTAGGGATAGGACATTTTTATTATAAAAATAATGAACAATGTCATCAAAATATAATCAGTTTCTTTCAATGAAAGCCTCTTGATCTTGTTTTGGAAAAGTAGTAGGTACAAAAACCATTAGTGATTTCTTTGTTTTTTTTTTTTTTCCAAATCATGTTTGGTTTTTTAGGGATTTTAGAAGGTTTGGGTCTACCAAATTTTTTTGGAGACTTCAACAACTTATAAATATGGAAGGCATCCTTAATATGGTACATGGAAATGCTCATGTCTTCTATAACAACTTATTTTAAAAGAGTTGTGGGAAATGGATCAATTGAAGTGGAAAAAAGGTCACTAGGGTTCATATAATTAGATTTTTTTGGATGTAAAATTATTACCTTATTCATCTTTACAATAAATTCAAAACTAGGACAATAGTTATAATTATGAAACTCAACCTCTAGATGTTTGCAATACTGATAAGGCTATAATCTGTAAGAATGGTGACCTTGATCCCATTATGGGGAAACTTAAGGCACTAATGTAAGGATGATGGAATGGCCTTTAATTCATGGATCAAAGGATGACCAAGAAGTATGTTATAAGGTAACTCAATATCCATGATATATAACAAAGTGTGATGGGATATAGACCCAATAATAATTGACAAATAAATGGTACTAGAAGATTCCCTCTCAGCATTTTCATATGCCTTTATGGTGATTGCCTCTAGCTTAATGTCCTTCACAATGTATCCCAATCTCTATACTTGTTTAAGGGGCACTATATTCAGACCTAAACCATTATATATAAGAAGAAATGTCATTTTTAATGATGACCAAATATATAAGGTATTATTATGGCTAGGACTAAGAGTGGACATGTATTTTTTTTATCAAAAGTAACTTGTTAAAATGAATACAAATGTCCTACAAGCATTTGAAACTATTCAAGATTAATATCTTCAGGAATAGTAGATTGCTAAACGGTCATTCAAAATAGTTCTATATACCTTAGACATACACAAAAGATCTATAATAGAAATCTAAAAAGGGATTTTACTTAGTTGGTCCAACAAACTATAAGGATTTTCAATATTAAGATGAGATTGTTTTTCCTTGGCTAGCATAATGTGTCTTTGGATCCAAAGGCACAATGTTCAAATTGTGTCCAATGTTAGAAGAAGAGGGAAAAGGGCCTTAAGGGGTAACTCTCAAGCATCTAGTTATGATTACATAATATAGAGGTGGAAAGGAGCCCTTATAATTGAAAGATGAAGGAGAAGCGACTTGGAGGGTGACTCATACGCATCTAGTTGTATTTGAGAAATTTTGAGTTGATAAGGAGCCATTATAATTAGAGGATGGGGTCCAAAAATGGTAACTTATGAAAATGGAGGTAAAATAGAATTTCATGAACTCAATTTAGTGTTACCTAAGGGAGAGGGCATTTAACCTTTAATGATGGGTCTAGTACTATGAGGAATACAAGATGGTTCATGAGATTTAATAATGATAATGGTAATGTGGTTTGTATAAATTCATCCCACGGTATTCATGTAGTCATAAGTCATGTTGTTGTAACCTAGGTTATTAGTATGGGTATTCTGATCCTAATTATGATCATGTTGATTATGAGTCTAACCTTAATTCTAATTTGTCCACTTATTACATCCTTGTTTCTAATTATTCCTTGTTAATTGTTGATTAGATTTAAGAAATGGATCTTTAGAGATTCCCATATCTTGATTAATGTTCTATGGATAAATTTTGATATCAACTTCACCGCTTTCAATCAAATCTTCAATAAGGTGTTACAACTAAACACAATGATAAGCATTGTGACACAAAACATGATGGAAGTTGTAAAATCCATTTTAAAAATACCAATTAGGTTTGGATTGATCCTCAATAAATGGCCTTGGTATAGGCCACATGATCAAATTAGCTAATATGCGCTTTTGGAACACTACTTCAATAGACTTTGCTAGTTTGTTGAAGACTCTAAAATTGTTATTGAATAACCTTCATAGAGGGAATATTTACAAAGTGTTTGGTGGATTAGGTAGAGATAATTATATATTTGGAGCTGGTGGATCCTACACCATTTGTACATGTCTTGATTCAATTACTCTATTTTTGACCATGTTCTTATTCTTATTGAACCCCTTGGGTTTCTCTATTGCAACAATTTGAATAGGATTTTGGTTATGATTTAACATTTTACCCTATGAATAAATATGACAAGGCCTTTTGTGATAAGTTTCATCTCAATATGCACACCTTTATCTATAATTTCTCCAAATATGTTTGTGTAAGCATGATGTAGATTGTGCACCTCATGGTGTAAATTCTATGTAAATATGCTAGACAACTATTTATATAGAAAATTATGTTTAAAGCATCTAGATAATTATCTTCATCACTATAGATATTTTGTGAATCCTTATCCATCTCTCTATTTGGATTTGTACAAGTCAGTGATAGTTAATTCATGTTCAATATCATAAGAGAAGTGCTTGATAATTTTTTCAGATAGATCGATCCAATATGCAATCGATTCCTTGGGTAACTTAATAATCTAATCTAAATATTTTCCTACTAAAATTCATAGAAAAAAATGAATCAAATAAATGATACTATAAAATACCTCTTAGCATAACACAAAAAGTGCCTAAAATTTCTTATGAGTGTCACCCTTCCGTTTATACTTATCAAATTTAAGTGTCTCAAAATGAATTAAAAAAGGGGAGTTGGAAAATACTTAAATTAAATGGATATGGACAAATACCATTGAATTTTTACTTATTTATTCTATTTCCTATCTCTAATCATGACATAATTTCCTTCATGAAATTCCACTCTTGCATGTTTGGTGCATTTGTAAGTGAAATATAATTTTGTTAGGGTGGTGTGTGCCCCTATTGCATATATTTGTTAGGGATATACACCATATGATATTTGAATATTTTTTGATTTTCTCCTTGATTTGAGTAATTAATTCATTGATTATTAGGTTGATAAACATTCCTTAAAGTTATCCATCTTGATTTGTAAGTCTTTTGTTGATATTGGGGAGTTCATGGCATATTCACCAAAGTATATGTTAGCTAAGATTAACTAGTCAAATACTTTTGAATAAAATCCTCAATACATAATGAATGTTTTGGTCCTTGATTATATGAAGGAATAAGAGGTTCTTGATGATTGAAAAATGTATGTTCTGTGTCTATTAAAGCATGTTACAGAACCTCGTAGGACCTAGGTTGTTTAATTGAGACATCTTGATCCATCGTAGGTGTATTCTCAATTAAAGTGTGTTACTTTTGTTTAAAAATATTCCCTTTCTCATTATAAGTGTCATTTTGTATTGAAATGGCAACTAAATATTCCATCAAGTTTTTGATAAGTTGGTCTACATATCATGAACTTATCTTCTTGATCTTGGTGATAAGATATTGACCATTATGCATTGAATCTATGAGCACTTCCATTCCTTTGCTAGAATATGTAGTGATTATATTTTCAATATGTTTTAAGGATTGTTTTCACCATTATTCTTCTAACCTAACCAATATATGCAATTGTTATATAAGAAATTTTGATGGCAATCTAGCATCAGATTCAATCAACCTTAGGAGTGATTCATCTTTTTCCTCTAGGGATTGATGTTTAAAGTAATCTTACTCAGATCTTAAAGTTGTGGGAATGTCATCAAATAATAGACAATTGTCTTATCTATCATAAAACTACTCTTCTTCATAGTTAGATCCATAAGATACCACACTACTGGTGTACCTTTTCATCATGTCTAAAAGAGTGTTCTCTACATCTAGAAAGATACACAATTAGAATAAATTATCATGAAATTACTCAAATTTGGTTTGTTGAAATAATTAAATTAGAATAGGGTATGATAACTTTGAAACCTAAAGTGTAAACTAGTACACCAAATATAGGTTTAAAGATATGTGAATACTATAAAATCTATGACAAATTCAATGAGTTATGACTATAAAATTATAAGAGAGTATTTTTGATGAGGAATGTAACAATACAAACTAAAATCCTGAAGATGTAAAAACACATAAGAATTCCTAAGTATAAAACTAAAACCAAACATGTAACACCTTAGAGCGTAAGTGACACACTAGATGAGCTAAGTTCACAATGAACAAATGATGATTTGTCTATAAAATGGCCTTCAACCTAAACATTAAATTGTACCCAAGTTAACTCAAACCAAGTTCAAATGAAAAAACCAATAAATACATCAGCATAAAACTTAGAAAGGTGATATTCTAAATTTGAAATAAAAAGTGATCGACTTGGAGATTTTTTAAAAATGGTTTAGACTCAAATGGGTAGCATAACAATGTTGCTTAGATAAAATACACATAATGTTTCAAATAAAGATTTGAATAAGCAAAAATTAGAGTTTCTAATTTGGTTAGTGAGAGTTCAAATAAAATAGTGGACAATAAATGTATTTTGTTGATGTGTTTTGGTTAAAAAAAAAGCTTTAGACTCAAATCAATACCAAGAAAGTAAAGCAAAAGTGAAAAAATATAACTAAGTCTAATGTCCAAAGCCCTAAAATGACAAAGATGCTTTGTATTTATAAATTTTGTCTATATACGTTCTCTTGAGAGGATTTTATGTGTTAATCCAAAAATAAAACTGCATGAAGTAGTAGGGTTTTTACACCCCTTTTCTCCCAAGATATTGTATAATGACATGGAACTTTGGGCTACTCATCCTACATCAACAATATGTCTACAAATGGGATTATTCTAAAACATAAAATTTTGACTATCTAGATGGTCCCTAAGTGTGATTATCACTAGATGTGCCTCACTTTAAATGAGTTCATACCAATTAACTTACTATAAAAGTGTCTATTACTTTTCATAGATATTATATCCATGTACTTCTTAATGGAATCCCTGGTTAACCAAACTTAACTTGAGTCTTCATTACAATTGGAGAGGTTATCTAGTCAACCCCATAACAATCATAGTTTATGTTCTCTAACTTATATACCCTACCATGGAGTGGGGTTTGAAAAAATTATAAGAGATGAAACCCTAGTCCAAAGCTTTTCTACAAAACTTGTGAGGAGTATATGAAATCTTGGTCACAAGACAAGTTACATAAAATAAATGACCAAGTGAAAAGACATTAAAGGTTGTTTTTAGATCACCCAAACCATACAAGTTTTGGGAAAATCCACAAAAAAAAAAAATAGGGCTTGGACAAGGAACAATTGTAAGGAAGAACTTTTGGTTACTTGAGTTCCCTAGAGGGGATGGGGGAAGATCATAGACACATACTTCATTTATGAAAAGCAAACAAGTATAAAATTATATAGCATAAAATAAAACACTTTAAAGAATTTATAATTTAAGTGAATGTTTATTTTATGCACCAAATTGATATTTTTGTGAAGTTTTTGGCACCTTGTCTTTAGCTATAAAATTTGAAAACTTTCACAAAACAAACTAAGTAAAAACCATATAAATAAATTTTAAGTACCAAATAGAAGTTTTCAAGAGTTAAACATGTTCAAATTTGTCACATTTTCATGCATGACCTACAATTTCTAGAGGGTTTCCTTCTATTTTTAAACACAATTATCAATGAAACAAGTAATATTTGAAAACTCTCTCTTAGGTTCTTTTTTTATTACACAGAGACTGACATTGATCAATACTGATCGATGTTGGTTACAACAAGACTAATGATAGTCATAAATCAACTGATGACAGTCAATAAAAATAGACCTAGATTATCTCTAAACCCTTAGGTAAAAAATATTTTATTAAAAAACTTTTGTTATCCCAAGTTAATATAAAATCTCAATAAAAAACCTTTTTATCTTGTAATAAAATGTTCAGACAGAGACTTAATATCCAAAATTATAACCTAAAACTTGGAAGATAGATAAGAAAACCCAATTTTTCTATAATGTTCTATCCTACACAAGAATTAATTTTAGTTAGATATGACTAATTCTAATTATAGATAATTGTTATTGATCACTGTTTAAATTATGTGTCAACAAAAGTATAAAAACATGAGAAAAAGATGACAAAATTTGATTTTTATGGATTTTTATAGACTTTTTATCAGATATAAAGATTCTAAAATTTTATCCTTAATTGAATGGGATTCATTATCACACCGAGCATGCCAAGATATAGATATATAATTGAAAGTGAGTTATATCAAGTATTTGTCAAGAAAACTAAAGAAAAATGCATAAGAACATAACTAACTAAGCCAACTCTTTCAATGGGTTTTATAAATGACAATTAAGAGATATTGAAAGAAATTACATACACAATACCTTCCCAAGAGCATCCCACCATCCAAATGCAGCTCACAATGTGATTTCCCCCTTGATTTTCTGCTCAAGTCCTTATAAATGATGAATTCTTTACTCCATCATCTCAAGCGCACCAATAAAAATAGGCTTATGATATTTGAAATCAATGTTATGCCTATCTTGAATTTATCATATTTAAAATTAATAATAATAAAACTACATAAAGAAAGGTTTTGGAAAGAATTATGTATAATAACTTTACACAAATCAAGTTTAAAAATGGTGGGTTTGGCACTCCTATTTATAGATTTTTGAATCTAATCTGAAATAACCATAACCATCGATCTTGAGAATAAGATGTATGGATATTAATTTAATTAATATTGGATAATTAACCTATAAATATACTCATAAATATTTTGAAGGAAGGGGCATTAAAGATGCATGGGAGGCCTTAAACTTTATATTTGTTGCATTTATGGATTTTGTATGCCACCCCATAAATGATGTTACTTGATGATACAAATATTATAAATCAATATCCAATTAAGAAATATTTAACAACTTCCATGGATTTTCCACTTAACATTTTGATTTTGATTAATCTACCTAAGTGAGATTAATAAAAATTTATTCAATTCTTTGGAAATTGGTTGCACACTATTAATCAAATTGGTCAAAATGTCATATTACAGGATCATAATTTAACTAGAGTATAATTAAAGAAAGTGTCAATTGTGTATAGACCAATATCCCATTTAAGAAATTGCCAACATTAAATAGCATGTGCACATATTGTATGCTTATAATATCCCATTTAAGACATTGTCAACATGAAATCATGTGTACATGTGTCATGTGCTTCTGAATTATAAGAATTTAGTGGTTTAGAGGATCAAATTGTATTTTCATCATTTTAAATCAAAATGATTTGAGAAAAGTTAATAATCACATAAAATTAATTTCCCCATTTAAGGATACACTAGCCTAAATCAAAACTTGTGTATGATAAGCTCAAACTATTTAGTGCATTTAAGTGATTTTGGCCTAAATTATGAGTTTGAGTAAATTTTGATTAAGATTGACAATTTCAACACAATGGCATTAGGAATTAGATGTCTGCATAACTAACATGAGTCTCTGATGAGTCTTAAATGATCCCTTTGATATAAATATCTTTATATAAAATCTTAGTCATCTAATAGACTTGTTCTATACATGTATATGGTGATCATGTTTTCCTTATTGGCTCTACTAATCTATCTAACACACTCTTACACCAACCTTAGTTATATTTATGCTAGGTATAAATCAAATAAGGATTATTATATATAGGTATTTGTATACTCAATGTAATTAGGCTCTTCTACAATATAATGTGGGATTATTATTCTCTTTTCTCCCTACCCTTCTCTCTTTTTATCCTTTTTATCAATTTGTTAGATTAGGTTACTTTAGATTCTAAGTTATAATTTGAATCTAATGTTTATTTTGATTACATACTCTTGTCTATTTCTTATTATGAACTATTAAATCTATATAATATATGTATATCTTTGACTCAACTATTTATTCATAGTTAAATCATTCTATTAATTATACACGCATAAGATCTTAATTCACGTAAATTTTTATTTGTTTTAAATACTCACAAAAGACTTTTGATATGGAATGGTCAAAATGAGTTGTCTAGGTTACCTTATGTACCAAGACTTGGTAACTAAGACATTGGAGATATTTGTTCACATAAATATCCTTTTAGGAGAGACAAAGATTAATAACACCTACATAAGTTGGCATGTTGAGAGACCCATCAATATGTTAGCACTAGAAGAATGGTTGAACTATGTCATTTCAGACTTATTTTTCACTTCTAATAGGCTACCTAGCTATTTTATAATCTCTTATACTAAAAATATTTAATGGAGCCCTATAATGGCCCTTACATGGCTAGGAGGATGTATCTATCCTATTAATATTCTAGGACCTTCCCTTAATTTAACCAAAATCCCCCATAGATTCTATGTGAAGTATATCCATGGTGAGGTCAAGACTACTAAAGATCACATTTAGGCTTTCAAAGAAGCCATTATCAAAAGGTAGATTCAGCATGAGGATGTAGTTTATCACTAATTCACCTTGTCATTGGATCAAATAGTCTATTGTTGGTATCTTGGTCTACTAAAAGGGTGCATCACCACTTGGGCCAGCTTTGAGAATATGTTTCTTAGCTATCTCAATGTACCCATTAAACTTTATATCTTATTTTATCAATTTTCCATGGCCCATAAATAGCCTAATGAACCAAGTACCATTTAAATATAGATTCCATCAGTTATAGGCTATGTTTAAGAATCCTTTCCTATAAGAAGAGATCACAATGATAATTCTTTACCTCAATGATTTATATCCTCTGATTATGATTTTAATTAAAATGAACCCATATTTCCTCACATCATTATCATTGGTCTATCAAGAGGCTATAAATGTAAATAAATAATAAATGTCTTAAGTATTTACTATTGACCATTCCTATTCTTTGTAATAGTATGGCATTTATGCCAAATATAATTTGAATTACATGCCTATAATTAAACCCATTGACCAAAATTCACCTTGTAATGAAGCATTTCCCCAAGCCTTCACTTAACAAAACATCCCTATGATAAATGAAAGCTCTATTTACTATTTTAATGATTGTAACTTAGTTAATTATATGTCTAATCACTATGTGCCTTCATGTTATTTTAGTGATTCAGTATCTTTTGGTGTTATATCTAATAAAATACCATTTATTTCAAGAGAATAAAAAAGTAATGAATAATCCAAGATATGAATTTATGCACCCTATTGCACCATATGGAGTCTATGAACCTAGATGTGATACTAATGTTAAGATGATCATGAACACTAAAAACATCCCATTTCACAAGACTGATCCATTCTTTGGGGGATACAAAAGTGGTCATGATAAATCTAGTGATGAGGATGTGGTAGTTTTATAAGGAAATATACAGGCCAAAATGAAAATTAATGAATATTTACATGCAGAAAATGAATAATCTAACATCTTTTGTAGTCATCCAAAAGAACAACTAGAAGAATTCAATAAATTAAATGAGTAAGATGCATGTTATGAAATTGAATAATTCTTATCTTACACTCTTGTTCTTATATTTCTTAGACTAATTCAATATAGCCAAAAATGTGATGGAAATAAACAAGTGTTACTCCCAATAGCAGAGATAATCAAGCTTAGAATGGGAAGTTAAGAAACATCAAGCCTGAATGAGGAGCATTTCCTCCCTAATCTTGAATTAAAAGAATATAAAGATCTTTAGATTTATTTTAATGACACCATAAACATCCTTGATTTCCCAATGCCAACATCTTCCATGTTTAGTGTAGTAAACATGGGCAATATACATATAGAATATAATAAACATATTGGTATGAATAAATTAGTCATGTCTATGGAGATGCAAGTTGTGAGTGACCTAATTTAGTCTATATCTCCACATACTTTGTCCATTAATGAAAAATTTAGAAGGTATTTTATATGGGAAGAACCTAAACCACTCATATTACTTTTGGATGACAAATACAATAAAGAGTATGCTACATAGGAAACCATTTGCATTTAAGATTAATTAGTAGTTGATTCATCTATTGGTTGTAACAAATAACATACACTTTCAATTTCGATATTGTAGTTAGTTTGGTGTGTATTAATACCCAACTTTATCCCTCTAAACAATACAATGTATGATTGAAGTATTTTATTCACCTTAACCAAAGTTGTTTCTAAAAATTAACTATAAACACATTGACGAATTCCATAATTTTAACTTGTTCAAATCTCTTTAAAAGAACATGGATAAATATATGTGGGATTTTAAGTTTTATCACAATGGACAACATAAATCAAAGTAGATGTTACCTTTGACCTTCTTAAATTCTTGAAAATAAACTCATGTCTAACTAATTCAAGCATTCATTTACTTGAAAACCTATGTTAATAATTTATTTCCCCTTTCTTGTTTGTTTATTCACTTTCTAATTTTTCCTTCTTGTCCTTTGTTTTAGTTTAAGTTCACCTTTATTCTTTTGTTTTTTTTGGTCTTTCTATATTTTCCATGTGGTTCCCCTTTTAGTCAAAGAAATGGAATGAAGGGATGTTACAAAGGTAGCATAGGTGATTTTCAAAGAGTCTAATCCTACATTTGATTGAAACTATCATGTGAAATAATATGATTTTTTTGTCCATTTCTCAAATTTTAAAGGTCAATGATTTTTAATAGAGATTTTGAATATGGATAATCTATTTTCTTGTTCAAAATAATCTAATACACTTAAAAAAATATCTAAATAAAATACAATGTTACTCTAATTTTGACATGCCTTAGGTTTTCATGAAATTTCTTATTTCCTTATACCTATGGATTGGTCCCCATACCTCTTTGGATGGAAATGCAAAATATCACTTTCAAAAGAATATTAAATGCAAAATTTAAATTTCTCCTTGAAAGGGTAATCTTGGAAACCTCCACCACATTTTTTTTGGCCTAGTTGGTAATGGAAAAAGGCCTTTAAAAGGGACCAATAGTATCTTTATTGAGGATATAAATTCTTATTTGGAATCATATCAATTCCCACACCACTTGCCCCACAAGGTAAATTGTAAAATATTTTTTCCCTCAATAGTTATGAACTTATAAAAATATGAATTATTATGTGTGAGTGTAAATAAAATGAATTAATAACCTAGTCACACACTTGGATGGTATTTGGATATATTTTTATCTTAGTATGTCACTTGTTCCTATATACTTTAGTGTCTTTGAATTCTAGTTTGATCTGAGTGATCGCTTGTAGCTAATTCTTTTCCTTCTTGTGATATTAAAGATTCTTGAATCTCTAAATACTCAAGAGTATTTCCAAGTAGGAGTCACCATTTATTATTGCTTTTATAACAAACCCAATTTTAAAACTAAAAATTAGGCTCCTCTTTTTACTTTGGAGTCTGGTATTACACCTTAAGAAGTTTTGGTGGTTTTTTGTTTAATTAACCTTCTTGGAAGTCCATGTTTTGATATATGAGTAGATTTAATATTAATGTATTTCACTATTTTATCCAATACATAATAATAGTGTTGCTTCTAAATTAGTTGACATAGAAATCACATCTAGGGCTAATTTTTTTTAAAATATGAATTTTCATAAATCTATTAAGTCTTAGGCTATTTTCGTTTAGACTATTTCACCTTAGTTTTGTGCATATTATCTAACTATTTTATAGTTTTTATTGCTTTTCTTTAGTAGTTTTGGTCCATTTATGTTTTAATTCAATTTAAATTGATTAAATATTTATAAGGATTTATCCTTTCCT
The DNA here is from genome assembly GCA_037957365.1 of Torreya grandis. Lineage (NCBI taxonomy): Eukaryota > Viridiplantae > Streptophyta > Pinopsida > Cupressales > Taxaceae > Torreya > Torreya grandis. The sequence goes on from JARHVA010007879.1 coordinate 93,531, forward strand.
TAGTTAATTTCATTAAAATGGACAAAAGTTTAATTTAAATGGATTTATTTCACAAAATTTATGTTCCCCTTTTTTATATTTTACAATACTTGGCCATTTAAATTTGAAAAAACTTAGTCATTACTTTTTAAATCCAAAGTTATTGATTGGTCTTTTATATATTTTCCCATAGGTGATCAAAATTTGCCAAGCACCACATGGTGACTTCTTATGGCACCCTGTAGTCTGAGCTTGTTCCAAAAATCTTTTGACACTTAGTCAATTCTAAAATAATTCTTGGATCCATGTGTTAAAATTTTGTTTAGTGGGACTTATCCAATTCTTTGAATAAGTTACCTAAATACATATGAAATATTTTCACCACTCCATGGGACTTAGTCAATTTTTAGAGTTTTCCCTATGGACCTCTACATCATTAAAGCTCTAGGCAAGTGGGTTATTAGGATTTCACCATGTGGTGTGATCCCAGTGACCCACTACCCCAAAAATATCTATATAAGTAAACATACTTTGGGAAAATGGACAAGTGGGATGCATCAATATGACACCATCCTGATGACATACTATCCTAGAGATGTATATATAAGATAAAAAAATCCACATACAAGTAGGTGAGGAAGATGATGACAAATGGTGAAATATTGCAACTTCACAAGATTAGTATGGTCCATATAACCTCATAATATGTCAGATATCTAGGTGAGAAAGATGATGTTATGGGGATAAATATCACTTAATCATGATATAAGTATGTTAACATACATAAAATACCTCATATGAGTAGCAAAACAATGAGGATAAGACATGTGTAAATAACCCTAAATTCAAAGAATAGTTCATTTTACAAATAGCCAAAGCATAAACTTAAGTTTGATGGCCCATATAGCCATTCAAACCATTAAAAAACTAAGAATGGAATGTGTACCTAATTTTATTTGTAGAATCAAGTTGGGATCAGTTTCCCACCAATAAATGATATCAAATGGTGGAATTTTATGTGCATATGAGTTGTGACATTAATCAAAGTATGGCATGTGTATTAAGATTAAGCATGGAGAATAAAAGATAAATATATGCCTTAAATAGGCATCAGTTAAGTTACACAAAATTTTGGTGGCTAAAAATCTTGATGTTATCTCAATCATAACCTCTTAAGTTTGATGGCCAATATATCCATCAAAACCATTAAAAATATAAGAATGGAATGTGTACCTAATTTTATTTATAGAATCAAGTTGGGATTAGTTTCCCACTAACAAATGATATCAAATGGTGGAATTTGATATGAATATGAGTAGTCTCATTAATAAAAGTATGTAATGTGTATTAGGGTTAATCATGGATCATAAAATATAAATATATGCCTTAAAGATACATGAGTTCAACCGCACAAAACATGGGTGGCTAGAAATCTTGATGTTATCTTAATCACAACCTCTTATAGGATTTAACTCCTAAGTCAATCAAATATGGTGCATGCCTCTAATATATCAGAGTCCTAACCACATTCCATCAATTAGCAATCAATGTTTGTAACCACCCAATTAATGGGAATTGAAAATTTGATAAGGAGATCTCTTAGACCTATGTGTTTATATAAGATTAGATATTTTATTATAAAAAGGGATAACTCCCTTATATTAGAGTAAATTAGTGGATAATAATATTTATTTCTCATTAATTAAGTAGATTAGTCATTACCTTCATGTATTTTTCCTATCTAGATTAGTTTTTTGAGTCGAGGCTATTTGGAAGCCATATTTGTAACTCACATGAGCATTTGATGAATTTGAATTAATACCTTCAATAGAAACATCTTTAACTAAAATCTTAGTAATATAATAGACTTAGTCTATACATGTATATTGTGATCATATTTTCCCCATTGGCTCTGCTACTTCATCCCATAGACTCTTGCACTATCCTTAGTTAGAGTTCTATTAGTTCTATCTCAACTAAAGACTACTTTATCCAGGGATTTGTCTACTCAACAAAATTGTGATGGTCTACATTAGAAAATAGGATGCTTATTTTATTTTATCCCCACACTTATATCTTGTTCTCTTTTTTATCAGTCTATTATATGAGGTTACTTTAGTTTCTAAGTTGTAATCTGAATCTAGTGTTTATCTTTATTGCATGCTTTTGTATATTATTGCTTATGCATTGTTGAATATATACAATAGAAATATATATTTGAATCAGATATTTATTCATAATTAAATCATTATGATAATTTTATAGGCATAAAATATTACTTTACATTCATTTTGATTTGTCTGAAATACCCACTAAATTCCTTGATATGGAATGGTCACAATGAGCCAACTATGTTACCATGCATACTAAGCCCTAGTAATTGAGACCTTAGAGATATTTTATCACATAAATATCCTTTCAAGAGAGATTATGATTAAAAAACCTCACCTAATTTTTCATGTTGATATACCCATCAACAACTTTGTGGTGGTAGGTTCTTTGACATTAAGTTATTTGTCATGGACATATTGAACATCTTACCATTCTTTAAGATCTGGTGGTGATGTTATATCCCAAACATATAAATTATGTTAAATGGAATTTTTTTCTTGCTATATTTTTTCATAAAAATTATAACATAGAAATATTTTTTATTGAGTGCACATTTTTGCCTCTGTATGTACTTCAATGGTGGTGATTTTGGAGGGGGAGTTTGTGACTAGTTGCTATAATTTATGTCTTGAAAATAAAAAAATTGAGGATTAATGGTAGAAGGTGATATTATATTCCTATTTAACCCTTTTTAATATTTTATAGTTCAAGGAGAGTATCCTAATGAAATAGGAATAAACTACTCTAAAATTAGGCCAATTAATGAATTTATATTATAATATGAAATACTAAATCTAAGCATATGTAAAATATAGATATTATAACATTCAATATTTTGACAATAAAAATATGAATAATAAATTATTATTATATTATCCATTTGTGCATAAATAGATATAAGTAATGCAAGTGCATAAATAGATTGTATGAAGATTTTATTGTAGTCTTCAAATTCTAAAAAAATAGCTTTCTATCAACACAGACACTTGCATCACCCCATTGACACTTGTGTTGATGCTAGTGTATATTATTAAATGCATATGTCCTATACAAATTATTGAATTTTGACCAAAAAATAAAATTGCATATTTCTAGGTTATTTATCATCTTTTGAATTATGGTATTAGATCATGTGCATAAGCTATTGATATCAAAATATATCTCAAACCCTGGAAACGCATCTTTGGTCTTGGAACCTTGTCAAAAATGGTTACTAGGCTCATGAATTTGAGCTTACCTCAAACAACCGTTCATTAATGAGAAATATCGACATATCCTATAGTCTTAATAGGTCCTTAGACATATGTATTTCTCCCCTATGTGTTATATTATGAGTGAATAATGGTGTAGGAGGTAATATATAAGTGCATGTGGTGATATATCTTGTATCTTAAAAAATATGGTTCATGGGATGATATTTAAGTACTTATAACCTGTAATATGATTGTTCCTATGATTGATATGAAAATAATAAATAATATGACATAATATCTTAGTTTTACAATTAATTTTCATTAGTGTAGTGTAATATTTTGATGTGCTTGCCAAATATTTGTTAGATAAAAAATGAATTAGATTTTAATTATATTACTAATACCTAATTTGAAAATATACTCATGAAATGGTTAATGAAACATAAAAGGCTGACCCATAAATATATAATTTTTTATAGATTTAAATGTTTGGAAGGCATAGACACTTATGTTGGAGAATGGACAATAGTATCAATGTTATTGCCCAAGTTTGAGTGTAACTATATGTGTATGTAAAAGATTTTGAAGATTTATAATTTATAGTGAAGGATATATCATAATTTTAGTGTATTATGGGCTACATGTGATTTGAGTAACTAGAATAATAGTGTTAGACTATAAGATAATCATTTAGGCCCATTGAAATGGTGAATGTAAGCCTATTGGTTATAAGGAAGGTCAATAACTGAATGGTAGAGCCTTGAGTGATATTTTTAAAGTGTGTATTACTAGGTTAACATATAAATCCTTATTTAAGCATACATTCCCCCTGACCCCTCTAATCTATTCATGCATAAGGCTGAAATTACTAGTTTACATTAAATAAATATGTATTGTGGAATTTACAAAACACCTTGCTTAGCTAGAGCCTTGTTTGAATTTCATGTATGTGTATGAGCTAAAAAAAGATAATGTTACAAGTTTAATTAGTGAATATAATATAAAAATGAGTAATTTAAATTTTATTAAAATAAAAGAGAGAAAGGAATGAGTACATGTGTGTTGATATAACCATATTTCCACTTTATAGTTTACTTTGGTAATGATGTTTCCTTGTAGAATTAGAGATAGGTTCAAAATTGAACCTTGGACATGTGAATAGGGGAATTAAAGGGTGATTATGCCCCAAATCTATAAGGGTGAATTGTGCCAAGTCAATCAAGAGCTCAAAATCTCAATCAAATAACTCTAGTGTATCATAATCTAGCCAATCTTTCTTGAATCATATCATATCACCATATCAAATTGTAATAATAGAAAATATTTAAAATTCCATCAAGGTAATTGAATTTTTATCACACTAATCAAATAAGACAAATGACATAGAACATAAAAACTCAAACATTACATATTGATGGCATCAATGTATGAATAATAGGTATAATCTAAAAATGTATCTATGATTTGGTGTATTTGCATTGAATATGAGCCTAAACTATTTCTCAAGTTGAATTATCTATCAAAATTTAATTTTTTATCTATAAAATGTATCAAATATATGAAAAATTTTCTTCTAAAATTATGCCAAATGCATAGAATTTTATCCCATGTGGATATGTAAATCATGTAAACTAAATCAAAATATGTCAATTTTATGTATGTGTAATCATGTATATATGACATACCCCCACCTTTTGAGGTGATAGTGATAGTAACATTATCGGAAAAGGATAAAAAACTATTTTGTCTCTGTGTGAATCATGTAATAAATAGGCATATAGTGTTATAATATATATATATGTATATATATATATATATATGTATATATGTATATATATATGTATATATGTATATATATATATGTGTGTGTGTGTGTGTGTGTGTATATATATGTATATATATGTGTATATATCTATATATATATATATGTATATATATATGTGTGTATATATATGTATATGTATATATATGTATATATATATATGTATATATATATATGTATATATATATATGTATATATATATATATATATATGAATATTAAAATATGCATACATGAAAATCCGTAAGATGTATGATGTGAATCATGGAAATGTTGATAAGATAACAATCTAAAAAAAACAAGCACACACGCACACATAATTGTACTCAAATGACAAGTAAATAGGGGTATAAAGATACTACAAAAAAGGGGGATGTTCAATTTTTTTGAAATCAAGGTAAATCCATATGAAAATGTTACACACACCAAATAAACAATCAATATGCAGGTCATTATGGCCAATATGAAAGGAACATGATTAAATTTTCCACAATTAAGATAAAAGATAAAAAAATTAGTACACTCAAGTAAGCTATGTGAAAATATGAAGTAAATGAAATATAATAAAATATCATAAAAATTCCATAGTAGTCCCTCTTTATATATTCTATCAAACTTTAATGCATAATAGCACATGATCTAATTGTTCAAGATATAAATATGAGTATAGGCACATGCAAATTTTAGTATATAAATTCAATGTGATAATGAAAATGTTCATAAAAAAATAAAACATGTGTCAATCATGATCATATAAAATAAATATGTCTCTAATGTAGTGTTTTACATGGGAAAATAAAATTTCCAACATCTACATGATCATGTATCATATATCTAATGTATGCTTGTAACACACTCAAGTACCCATGAAACATATATGTGTATAGAAATAATATGTTATATACTAATATAAGTAAACATATTAGATTTATTTCCTATGTCGTCATGAGATAATTTTGAGAAAAATGATCAAAATTAATGCAAATAGAACAACATCCTCTTGAAATAAACAAGCCAAAGTGTTGAGATGAATGTGAAAAGTGGGGAAGCCATCACATAGAGAAAACCTCATACTAGCATTAAAATATTTTCAAGAGTGATTTTACAAACATGTAGCATGAAAAATATATTATAATAATGGCCTTAGGCTAAGAGAGATTCAAGGATAGAAGATCACAATTATGCAATATGAAATATTGTTGTGATGTAGAAAATCTAGAAGAATGGGAGAGGAAAGATATTTATATAGATCTAAGAGATAAAATGAGTTACAATGGTAGGATTTAAGTGTGTGCCAAGTGTCCCTAATCCTCTTACATATGAAGAGGATGTGTGTGACATATAAGGGGAGGAATTACTTGTGAA
>JARHVA010007879.1:107500-132500 GCA_037957365.1 Torreya grandis
CTTGCCATAGTATTCCTTTGATCATGATTCTATATTATAGTTCTAAAAAGGGTTAAAGGAAAGGGATGGAGGAGGAATTTCCTCTTGTATTTTCACACTCTATCTATACCATTAAGAAGTTGGTATATAATTTCTTGCTCTACCAGCTTGATGGGAACATAGATAGGAAACCTATAAGGCTAAATCAAAATCCCTTCAATTCTAATCACTGTACAATTTAGATTTTTTTTTATCCCATTAGCTATACAAAAATCTTGATTAGAGGGTTAATCCTAGGCATGGGGATCCCTATGATGTCTTCTACCAAGGTGGAATACACACAATCAAAGATGAATTAGATGTTATGTCTATATTTTAATGTGTGTAGCTTTGAATAGTGATGGGAGACTATGAATCTACCCTCTGGTGACAAATTTTTGATATAAGGGATCTGGGTGGAGGCTATCAAGGAATCCAATAGATAGGACATCATGAAGAATTGGTTACTAATTTTCTTCTTAATGTCTATAAATCTCCATTTTAAATATGTGTTGATCATCTCTCTAATTGGGGAGTAAGCTCTTTCTCTATCATGAATTAGATGTAGGACACCCAACTCTTATTGATAAAAGAGGTTGAAGGGTCCCTAGATATTATATTCAATAAATTCATAATTACCCTAAGCCCTTCTCTAAATTGAGAAACTATGATATTTCTAGTGGTGTCTTTGATCATATGGTTCCCTTAGAGAAACAATGGCCTAATGATGGTGTCCAAGTCATTCTTGTCAATCTATTCCTTAATAATGGGAAAATATACTTAGGGTTTTTGAAATTTGTAATGTCTCTCAAATGCCAATGGGGAAATGAATGCAATTATCCTAAAGGTCCTTTCATGAATAATCCTACCTTATTCAATTCTACAGTCCTTAAAAATGGGAGCTAGGATGTCAATATAGTGTATTACCTCTAATTTGGTGGCATCATGGTGGAGACTAGCCATCTAGACTACAACGAGGTCATAGTACCTTCTTGTCATGGTGGCAATCTTTTACTCTTCTTTTATGATGGGTTGCATGTTTTCAATGATCCAAAAGAGCAAAGACCAGTTTTTATTACCCATGCTCACTATAGTAGTGTCTAGGTCTATGTACTTAAAGACCCACCATTATCTGTAGACAAATATGACTCTATCTCATCCCTGTATTATTGCCTTTAAGATACCATGGCTTCTAAACATGGAAAATTGTTTACTACTATGTTCCAAATATTCTCTACGTTAATTCTTTTATGCTCATATTGCAATTATACTATTTTAAAACTGACTATGATCATTCCAAGTTCAATTTAGGGTATTTTATGTAATTTTATACCTCTCTTAAATATTTAATGATGATGGCTTACTTATAATTCAGATCATACATGCCTCAAATTTGATTTTTACCTTTGCCTTTATATGTTTACATTTTTGAGAACGCCATATCTTCATTATTGTCATTGTATGCTTATGTGGCACTTATTTGGTATATGTATATCAATTTTCATGGAATTTTCATAGATTACTTAAAAGTACTAACCATTTTTATTTAAAAATTGTCTTTTACTTCATGCTATTGGATCAAGATCCAAGGATTAATGTGAGCTATCGATCATGATCTAGGATTTCGCATGTCATTGGTCATCTTTGTATCGAGCCTCATGGTTGTGCCACTTGGTACCTCTACAGGATTTTTCACTTAGATTTTTATACCAATCATATATTAAATGAGCATCCACCACATGTCAAGCTCATAGGCTTTTAAAACTCTGTTGAAAATTTGTCAACAGTTTCATGTCATTGGATCATTTGGGATCGATGAAGCATGGGCCATTAATCTTATAAGATAAACAAACTTTAATCAGTTCATGGTTATAGAAAGGACTTAGGCTAAAATATTTTATTCTAAGTTTATTTCATATTAACAAACATGTTATAGACTTGGGTTTGATATAACAAGTAATATGATTGCATACAAACACCAGATCTAGATGTGAGATCAATATCAAAGACATTGAACATGAAATAATTATAGAAAATTTGAACACACCATAGCATATATATACATGAAAAAATCTCCATGAGGTTAAAATACCATAAATATTATTCATATAATGAGAAACTAACAAGCACCCAATATAGTCTTTCTTCTTCTTACTTCTTTTTTTTTCATTACATATTACAATATAAACTCTTTATTATATAGGCAAGGTAATCTTACCATTATAAATGACCTTTTCTAACCACCACATTAATAGTTCTAACCTCTCCAAAGGTAATTTAATATATTTTATTATTTATTTGCATGAGGATAAACTCATGATAAATAATAAACTATATTAGTATTTAACCAATATAATTTAATGTATTAAGGGTACATAAATAACACCACTTAACCATTAATTATTCCAATACTCCCCCTTCATGTTAAGTGGGGATACATGGTGATTTTTATGAGGTAATAAGATAATTAGATTTCACTCCATGAACCATCTACATGATGAGTTTTAGGAGGTAATAATTGAAGTAAACATCCTTCATCATGCCATAGTCACTTTTAAAGGAATTATGCTATGTAAACATAGACACCCAAAGGTATTACACTATTTAACTATAGACACCCAAAGGTATCATAGTATATAACCATAATCACATAGTCACCTCTAAAGGAATTAAACTATACAATTATAGATACCCAAAGGTATTACACTATGTAACCATAATTACATAGTCACCTTTAAAGGAATTATACTATACACCCATAGATACCTAAAGGTTTTGCACTATGTCCACATAGGAATATTTAAAGGAATTACACTATGTTACTCTAAACCACTTAGAGTTAATTTGAGCTATCATGATCATGAGACTACATCCCATAACGAGAATACATTCCATAATTTTTTATGAATACTCAACCAAACATATTACATGTTTTTATAACATAAAGACCTGCATGGTACTATGTGTTGGGCAAAATGTATAATTCCATATGAAGTTTACCAAAATCACATAAAGTGATTTATTACAATGATTTACAATAAGAATAATTATAAAGAGATAGAAGGAAACACACAACACACATGAATATTAATAAGTGACATTGTCATGCACACCCACCCTTAGTGACAGTTTTGATAAGTCCAGCATTGAATGAATTTCCATAGACTTTATTTTATTGGTGATACATTATATTTTTTACAAAATTTATAAAATTTTTACTATCACAAAGAAGTTTTGTATAAAGAAAAACTTCTACATGATGTTCTTCTATCATCCTTCATAGCCATAAGGCTTCTTTAGCAACTTTCACTTGAAGTGCTCCAAGTGATAACACCTATACCAAACATAAACACATCAAAAATTAGACTCATCCTAGTATTTTTAGCATCACAATAACTAAATAAATTATCATAATAAAATAAAGATAATATAAACCAAAATTTATAGTTCCTTTTATATATTGAAGTATTCACTTTGCTAATTCCTAATGATCCAAGTATGGATCTTGCATGAATCTAGAAGCAACACTCAAATATTATGAAATATCTATCATATTAATGGTTAGATAAATCAAAATACCAAAAATATATTTATAAATAGGGGTTATCTTTATTACACATTGTTTTTGGATCAAGCTTTAACACAACCTTCAATATAAGCTTGTAATCAAACATGTTAAATTTAATAAACAAATTATGTGATACATATACAATAAATTCACTAATAATTTGATACTAAATTAACCAAACATTACATATATTATTAGGAATAATTCATATTATAATTTGAGTCATGATTTTTTTTTCCTTTTAAAGTTGATAGTACAAGTTTGCATTTTATACTAAACTAAAAAAAAGTTTTAAAAAGAAAAAATTTTAATATGATTTATACTTGATTTTATAATAAATACACATATTCTAGTGTGTAAAAAATACTAGTCATTTTATTTTATTACAAAACTATATAAAAACATAAATAATTATAATAAATGTGAAACTTGCAAGTGTTGCAAGTATCATAAATAGTGTCATAAACTACACTATTCGAATAAATTATTATAAAATCAATAGTAGGAGGTTCCAAATCAAACAAAATACCATCTAAATGTATTTTAAATGTTTAAAAACTTGAATATTGACTGTTCACATGACCATCTTTGACAAAAAAATATGACAAGTCAAGGGTGTGAAAAGTGTCGAAAGCATTACAAGCTTCACACGTGAGGTTTTGCATGACTAATAAATAGACTTTTTAACTTATTATTTTTTTTAAAAAAAAATAATTTTTTTATCAAAAAATATATATTGGGATTGATATTTTATTTAAGGACCTTAAATCTATAAATATTTTATAAAACATACTAGTAAACTTCCCATTGTCCAATACAAGACTTCACATACAAGCTACATGATTTAATTAATTTTGATTTTTTTTAAAATTAAAATATTAAATACATGTAAAATAAATATCTCATGATTGTATAAATAAAAAAAATTAAATATCTTTTTTAATCTTTTTGGAAAATATAAGTCAGCACACATGGGCCCACCATGTGCTTGCATGAAAATTTGGTTAATTACAACTCACCCACTAAGTATGTTAAAAAAAAAATGTACTAACTCATATTTAACCCTTTTGTGATGTTTTTGTTTTATTTTTTTATAGTATAAATAAATCATAATTAAATTTTTTCATTAAAATGATAAAATGAAAACATGTATTTAAAATTTGAAAAAAAGATTTTAAAAAGCTTAAGTGGGGTCCACTGTTTGGGTAGAACAAAGCCAATTAAATAATTTTTAAAAAAAATACTTGCATTAAAAATTTAAAATACCCATTAATTCATTTCTATAGCATTCTTTATACATAAGCATGACATAGGTGGAGAATAGAGGAGGATTGCAAGAGCTCTAAATATCTATTTTCAGTGATCCAAAACTTGAAAACACTTGAAAATTACCATCTAAAGCTCCTGATAGACTCATATCTATGATTTTTTAAATGTAAAATGATATTTTAATTCTTCTAATACTGTTATGGAATATAATTACACATAGGTAGAAGTAAAAAAAAAATTAGATTTCCTTTTGATGCTTGTTAGGGTCTAAAAATGGCTCCAACAGGCTTAAATATTGTAGAAAATATGAAATAAACCTTTAAATCTCAAAAAATTAAAAAGAATCCATTATTTTTATTTTTTTCCCTTCCATGGCCATACAAGCTAAAGCATGATGCTTTGGGGGAGAGATTTTTTTCTAAAAAAAATGTAGGAAACTAAATCAGACAAAGTAAATTTCAAAATTGCTTGGAAATGGCCAAACATAGCAAATAGAAAAAACAAAACTGAGATTTACTACCCAAAATCTGATCTTTCACTAATTTTTATCTCACACATGATAAAATATTATATTTGAAAGGAGAGAGAAAATTTTGAAATGAGCTACAAGAGTTCAAATCAAGTGAAATAAAGGTCAAATGCTTGAAAATGGTCAAACTAAGACAATAATGACTAGAATGGAGATTTACTTTACAAAATATTTTTTAAAAAAAAGAAGGCCATAAAAAGGATATAAAAGAATTTCTAAGCATTTATTCGCTCACTTATTTGCTCTCTTAATGTTTGAAACTCCATTTAAGTGTTAGATCTACAACTAAAGATATTCAACCATCTTCATATAGATTATTAGTAAAAAAAAAAAATCTTAAAAAAAATTAATACTTAAAATATCATTTTTATCTCATTTTAAGATTTTAAGTTAGATCTATGGCATGAAAATAGACTAAAAATATGAAAAATTACATAGATCTGAGATTTATAGGCTTTTAAGAGAGGAAAAAGTAGAGTAACTTACTTCTTATAGAAAGAGAAGCTTGAAAATTTTCATAATCATACCATGACTTCAAAAATGGATGAATCTTGGCTTGAACACAAGCTAAAAAATGTTGATCTATGATCTTGCCACTTGATCATGCATCAACTAGCTCTAATACCATGATATAAAAAGCAATATGATTGCATACAAATACCAAATCTAGATGTGAGATCAATAACAAAGACATTCACTATGAAACAGTGAGAGCAAAATTGAACACACCATAACATAGATATACATGGGAAACCTTCATGAGGTAAAAAAACTCACAAATATTATTCATATAATTAGAAACTAACGAGTACCCAATATAGTCTTTCTTCTTCTCACTTCTTCTTTTTTCATTACATCTTACAATATAAAATCTTTATTATATAGGCAAGGTATGCTACGCATTATAAATGACCTTTTCTAACCACCACATTAATGGGTCTAACCTCTCCAAAGGTCATTTAATATATTTTATTATTTATTTACATGAGAATAAACTCATGATAAATAATAAAATATATTATTACTTAACCAATGTAATTTAATTTATTAAGGGTACATAGATAACACCACTTAACCATTAATTATTTTAATAAGGTTAATATATTTTATGCTAATTATTGAAGCATAATATCAAATGACCCCTGCAATGACATAAAACATGCCATTTTTATCTATGTAAAATGTTATAAGATCTTGAATTTTATGGCCTCATAGACATCAATGATAGCCTTATGGGCTTCAAATGATATTCATGATAACATCAAATTTAAGCTCATGAAGTGTAGTCAATAGATCTCATATTCAATTCACTCCATCTAATCAAGAGGTGTGATGAAGAGAGAGCTATCCTATTATAATCCAAGTGAATGCATTCCATTGGTTCATTTGGTCCTGATGACTTCAGGAGCACCACATGGTAGTTTTGTGGGGTTACCAAGCTTTGAACCTATTGACCCTAAGGAGGCTCCATGGGTCATTGATCTCTATCTGAATCACCTAGGTGATGACACTTGTCATCCTCATAGGACTCTTTTTTTCCTTTGACATTTCAACATTATCTTTGATCTATTAGATCTAGATCTATGAGTGATCGTAAACCATTGATCATGATCTTCAAACTTGTATATGATTGGTTCTTTTGATTAATTAAATTCAAAAACCTATGTTTTAAACTAAGGTCTCATTATATTAAAATATATAATGAAGGCTTATGTTAAAACTTAGGCTTAAGCTTATATATAATATTAGGGCCTATCCAACCTTTAGGATTCCCTCATACCATATGATCTTCAATTTGACTTAAGTATGGGCCATTGATTATGATCCTTATGATGACATAGGATTAGACTGAAGGGTGAAAGATTTAGGATCTTTGGGTTTCCTTCACACCATCTCATTAATGGGAGCGATGAAGTGAGAGTTGTCAATCTGCAAAAGGCAAAAGCATTTAATTTAAGACTTGGGAAGAAATAATAAATTAGGCTAAAGTGTTAAGAATAATGTCTCATTCATATTGATAACATGAATGGGACCTTAGAATTAAGAAATTAGGTTAAATAGGTAATAAAGGGGACCATGCTTAGGAAAATAAAAGGACCCTACCAATATGAAAGTTAGACCTAGTTAGAAAATAAAGGGAACAAAAAGAGGAAAAACAATAAAGGGGACAAAGCATGATTTTAGGCTAGGGTTTGGTTAGATTGCAAAACATGACTAAGCCTTATCATAAAATTGGGCTTAATTCAAAATTAAAATTATTCCTACCAAAATCATTCCCACCAAATGTATATTTGGACTAATGGTTTAGGATAAGGTTTTTTAAGGGAGCTTTCAAAATATGAATCTAGGTCTGATATTTCATAAACCAAAGGCTAGTGAAACCCTAAATAGGGTCAATCTATAAACTCTAAGCATGATCAATCATCAAGAGCTCCATGAAACCTACAAATTAAAGACATGAGGGCCAATCATTAACAACATTAGGTAACTTTAAAGAAAAATGATAAACCATTAGGTCAATTATATCAAATTGGATGGCCTACAAAATCTAATAATGTTTAAAACATGCCATGTTTTCACTATTAAGGTTCAAATTATCTCAAGTGTCCTAATTTAAAAAAAATAGGGGTATGTTGACCTCAATCAATAGTGACTAATAAGGAACATAGTAATCTATTAGAACCTAGACACTTTGGTTTAGATAAACAACAAGGTCATCCACTCAACTTGATCAATTCCATTATCTAGATCATTTTATGATTTAAATAAACCTTTCGTGTGTAGAATTGAGATCAAGAATTAAGACATAGTCATGTTGTGTGTGTTCTTTGATTCCACTTACTATTTTTCATGGGATTTAAGGTAAAACTTACAATTTTCATGTCTTTAATCACTAAAATTGACTTGGAGCATGTTTAGATATTCATGAAGAATCATGCTTGTAGTTCAAGGAAGGCTTAGTCATTGCTCTAATACCATCTAGGCATCCATATCCCTGACTGAGATTCCTTTGGATCCTCTCAAGACATTGTTCCATTACTAACCAGGCATTCATAACCCTGGTGGAAATTACCATAATTAGCTATGATTTAAAAGATTTTGATTTTGCATTGAATTCTTATTTTTTTATATTTTTAGATATTTTATGCTTTCAAAAAGGTTGGGAACCATGGTATCTAGGTTTAAGGATTTGGTCAAGTGTTTGATCTTAAAAAAATTACATATTGCTACAACCATTATTCTAGGTGAGGATATTGGTTAAGTGCAAGCATGATTGTGCCTCAATAGATTAAAATTTCATCCTAAAAGTGGAAATATTATTAAAAATATATTTAGGTCAAGAAAATGTTTAAGATATTATGGAAAAATTGACCTCTTCCATTGGTCTTTACCAGTTTATTCAAATCACAACTTTAGGCTCACATTTATGATCCATGGTCAATATATGTATAACATTCATACCCATAATCCTAAACTTTAGAGTTTCAATCAAACTAAATAAACTTTGAGTTGAGAATTATCCAAAAGGACTTATTAGAAGAAAGAATCAAGGTAACAAAATAAAACACACAATAAAAGTAGCAAAGTAAGAAATAAAATGGAAAAAATACATATATACATGCTTATGTACAAACAATGGATGGGAAGGAAAGAACTAAAAGGAACCAACTAGTCTACATATACTAATTCTTAACATCTTATATATCTACTCCATGAAGACTTTAGGGTGAGTAGTAAATAATTAATTCTTGAGGTACTTCCCATTGCTGGGTAGTGTGAACTCTACTCCTTATAAGTCTTTAAGTCTAAAGGTGTTTTATTGAAGCATGTTTTTGATATGATAGGGGCTAATCCATAGAGGTGTGAACTTGTCATGTTTTCCTCTAGGCTTAAATGATTTTTCCCAAATGAGAACTAAATCCCATTGTCTAAGCACCTTGATCTTTGATCTCTTGTCAAACCATTTATTCACCATGGCCTGATGTCTACTAAAATTAGCAAAGGCTTTTCCCATGAATCGTACATCTAAATGATATTTATAAATATTGAATTTGTATGTAGGAAGATTAAGAGTGATATGGAATATAGGATCTTGGCCATACACCAATAAAAATGGTGATGATTTTAAGGCTTGTTTGATCCTTATCCTATCTACCCATATGACATACTTGAGAATATTATTCCAAGTCTTGGGATTGTTTGTAATAGACTTCTTGATGGCTTTCATCAAGTTATTTTTAGTATAATCAAGAACTCCATTTCCTTGAGGGTAATGTTTAGATGAAAACTTAAGATAAATGCCATTATCATATACCCATTCTATCATCTATAAAAATATAAATGTAGATCCATTATCAAACACCAAAGAGACTAGATTTCTAAATTTGGTATATATGTTCTCCTCCAAGAAATTGATCATCCTTTTAGTCTTGCATTTTTTGGTGGCTACAACTTCAATCCACCTTATGCAATAATATGTTTCATTTAGGATATACTTATGAACTTTTGATGAATTAGGGTTGATTACACCTACAAAGTCCAACCCCCATTGTGTAAAAGGTTTATCAACCATGATTGGTTGTAAAGGCATTACTTCCTTAAGCTCTTTGGTGCTAAATATCTATAATGAGTGACATTCCCTCACGTGATTATGAGCATTTTTGAAAATATTTGGCCAATATTAGCCAAATCTAAGGGTCTTTTGGGATGTTGTCCTTCTAGATGGGTAATCATTTCCAAAATTCTCATGGAAGGTGATCATGATGTGGGTAACTTCTTCTTTTGAGATACATCTCAGGTAGACCCTTTCAAAGTTATTTCTATATAAAACCCTATTTTTATTAGATAATTGGATGAATTAAGCCTAAGGTCCCTATTTTTCTCCCTGGTTAGTCATGTAGAATAAGTGCCATTAATTAGTAAATGAATGATGGAATCATACCACTCACTAGCTTGAATGTTTTGTTGATCAACTTGAATAATACTTAGCTTAGGGTTGGTATTAGAAATACTTATAGAGCTTGGTCAAGAGAGGGAAGAGGATAATTATCCTTTTTAGATGCTTTATTAAAATTCCTAACTTTAATGCATAGCCTAATCTTAACATTATATTTTCTAAATGGCCTAAATGGTACCAAATTAACCACTGAGGTAGAATGTCTAATGAGAAACACAATTATATCATCTAGCAATTTCTTGACCTCTTTGAAAATCATAGGTCCTAAGATAGGGTTCACATGTCTTTGCTTCTACATGAAAGGTTTTCAACTTTCTTTTAAGAGTTATAGTATGGGTGATGACTCTTGGATCAAAGATATTTAAGTCATAATAAGACCAAGCTATGACATCTCTTTACTTTGTTAATAGCTCTTTAGCTCTCTTATTTTTAGCACTAGTATAGGATTTTCCAATGTTAACTAGTTGGGGTTGATCTTGGGGTCTAAGATCAACAACATTGTAGTATTTCCCACTTAATTTGGGAATCTTAGAAACCTCAACTATCTTATCTTAATAAAATAGCCTCTCTAAGGCAATCATGCCTTTAGAAATATTATTGTCATTTAGTTGAATGACTTTGCCATCACATTTACCTTCCCTAAGTGCATTTTAATCAATCTCATCGATGATATAAACCTAAAATTCTCCTAAACTAGTCATGATTTTCAAGATTTGTTGATCATCACTAAAGACTTGAAAATTATTAACATTATCTGGGACTGAAGGAAAAGGTATCAACTCAATGTTGAAGTTGGGCAAGTCTTTGTCACAGATGAGGTTGGCTATAGTAGATGCCAACCCATTAGTAGCTTTGTTCTCTTCTCTAGGGATGGAGACAATGTTAAAGGCATCAAAAAACTCAATTAGATACTAGACCCTAAACTTATACCTCTTAATTTATGTTAATTTGAATTTATATCTAATCTTGACTTAGCTGACTATAAGTTTTGAATCACCATAAACTAGTAGTTCTTTGACTTTGATTTTAATAGCAAATTATAAACCTATGATGAGGGCCTCATATTCAGTAAGGTTATTGGTGCATGGAAATTAGAGCCTATAATATGCATGATATTTCCTACGAACAAGATCAGTTAGGATAACACTGACCCTAGACCCAGATTTACACTTAGCACCATCAAAATGTAGCTTCCATGGTGTAGGCATAACATGAGTACTCTTAGAATCACATACCTTTAAAATTTATAAGGTGTAGAATCCCAAATTAGATTAAATTATGTTGACCCTTTCATTGATAACATTGTACTTACTGATCATGTGTTTCATCCTCAACTCTTTTTCAACCTTAATCTGGTTTGGAACTCCTTTCCAAGGTAGCCATGAATGTGAAAAATTTATGGACATGTAGACATTTATAGATTTGGTCCATTCCATTCTTAAAAATATCCCATAAACATCAAGAATTTCAACAACTTGGATATCAATAAACTACTGTACTCTAGGCTCAAAGTCTAATTACATATGGACATTTAATAATTATCCAATCAATTTAACTCTAGATTTGTCTAATTGAGAAATAACTCTATAAAACTTAATATATGTCAAGATAAGTTATTTGAAAATACCCAATAACATGGTATTAGTGGATGAACCAAAATATAATAAGCAATTGTACAAATTCTTACTAAATATTCTGAATGTGAGAAATAAAAGAGGAGATTCTACATTAGCAGTATGCTTATCCATATTAGCATTTTTAGTTTTGGGTGGTTTGTTAGATTTCATTGACAATGATTCTATTAAGAGGTCCCTTTGTTTTATTATTTGCATCAATTCATGCAATGTGATATTAGTTTTTATTTTCTTCATGTCCTCAATATTATAACTAGTCTTATTTGAATAACTAGAAACACCAACATTATGCCTAGAGGTACTCTCTTTGGGTGGTTCTCGATCATTGCTTGAAGAAGTGTTTGGAGGAGTTCCAAAGTTATTTAGAGGTGTTGAGGTAGTCAAGGGCTGCCTCTACTCTTTATTCATCAGATGATAATTTTTATTCAAGAATTGTTGGAAGACTTAGATTTCCTCAAGGACATCATCAATTTTATTGTTCTCTTAAAAAGGGAAATCAAACCTCTCCACCATGAAAGTTTGATCAGTAGGGTTGGAACTTGAAGTATCTGTACCACTATCACTATTAGGTACCACTTTAAATTTGTCTAACTCTTATTGGAATGCTTTAAAATCCTTAAAAAACTCAATGCAATCAATATTTCTGTGCTTGGATATAGAATACACCTTGTAATAATTAGGCAAAGCAATATCAGTAATATTAATGTCTATAGTCTTCTTTTCAAAATATGGTTCATTATTCTTATTATTATGGAAAATATCATTCTAAAACCTAATATTAGGCCTATTAAACCTTTGGAATGAGAGGTTCCTACCAGATTTCTCTCCATTATTGCCAACTTATTTTTACAGTGAAAGGAAATTAGTGCTTAACTTTCGGACCATTTTTACAATATAATCATTCACATTCTTGGGTGTTTTAGAATTGTGAACCTAGTTATTTTTAGTACTGGTAACTAATACTAAATCTCTTCATCATTTGTATTGAATCCATTAGTATTAAGATGACTTAAGAATCCTAGGTTCTGATTGGTAGCAACATGACTCAAAGGCAATTGATTTAAATTTGGGAGTTGATTCAAGTCTAAAACATTATGATTGTTATTGGGGAAGATGTTCAAGATGAGTAAATGTGGATTGATATTTGGGACAAAGTAGGCCATTTGTCCTTGGGGCTACATTTGATCATTTATCATCATTAATTTAGAATAAGACTTAGACAATGAAGGTATAACTGGAAGAGATCTTTTAAAAAATACATAATTCATAGGATCCACTGCATCCTTGTAGATTTCTAGAGCTAAAACATCATCAATTTTATAAGGGTCTATGATCTTACTATATATTTTATTCAACTTGGAATTAAAGGACCTTATGGGCTCACTTCTATCCCTCCTTATGGTGGTGAAATGGTGGTATATGACACATGGATTAACATTTTTTCCAAAATAGTCTATGAAAACATTAGTGAAACCATCTCAGCTAGTAATATAAATGTCAAGAAAATTGAGAAAACATTCATATGCAGCATCTCTAAAAGTAAATGGGAACAAAATACATGTTAAATATTCATGTAGGACATTTGTGAACCTTAAATCAAATTTAAATGATTTAATGTGCTCTTTAATCATTAAAATACTATTTGGACTAATTGTTTACAAGCATTTTTATGATTATGTGGGAGATCATGTACCACACCTGACATGTTAATTAAAGAATCTCCCAACCAATCCATATGTAGATGAAGGTTGAAGGTAGAGATACCTTGAATAGGTGAGGTTGGAAAATATTTAGAATGTCTATGCCTACTTTTATCTTTCCTGGCTCTTTTATGGACTTCAATATCAAGAAAAGGTTTTCTCATCTCTGAATGTGATCTTGTTCAGATCCTTGGTAATTCTAGCTTGAATATTGAAGATTGTTTGAATAATTTGGCTCAAATATGTGTTCAATTATACAAATATGGTATATATTTGTAATTATAATCTAAAATAAACCTAAATCTATGAAAAATATACCAATATTTGATAAAAATAAGTTATTCTAACCTCAACTACCATGGATTCTCAAATCTTAAGCCATATTTACCAAAATTAAACATCAAACTCCAAAGAATTGTGATCTTTGTCTACAAGAAGCACAAAGATATGTCAAAGACCACAAAGATCAATGATATTTATGATTTTGAGTAAATAATTATGAAAAATTGCAAAGATAAAATCAATCCTAAATCAACACACTAAGATTACCAAAGATTCAACCAATTCATAAAGAGGCCCTCATTTAGCATTAGCAAGGACTTGTTGATTCCTCTAAATGCATCACATGTGTCCTTAATTTTCAAAGAACACTTCTCATTTTAGAATTCTAAGAATTTAGAGCATGAGTAAAAATTTTTGGCAACTTATGTTACCTATGGTGAAATAGCGGTAGAGCAATGTTCAACTATCCCACAAAATTTATATTAATTGATGGTTGGTAGACATCATGGTCCAAATTTTTAAAAATTTTAAGTATATATGCTAATACTAATAAATTATGATCAAATATATATTCTAAATACTAATCTAAATGAATATTTATAGTGATATCTCTAATAAAGTGATTTGGTTTAAAAAAGGAACAAAAGGAAGGGTAGGGTAGAAAGAGAATGTGTGATTGTTGATCCTTGAATCAAACATATTGACAAAGTTTCAATTACAATTAAACATGAATTTACCTAGTATATAATGAAAAATAGCATAATCTCATATCTTACCTTACATGAGGCAAATTTTTAAGGATGATATGAAATCATACAAGTAGGAACTAGATTTTACTTTAAAGATTTATTACCAAATTCAAATAGCATTGAATACAGAACAAATTAAATGAAGTAAATTCAAGATCCTTCAACTAATCTAACATAAGCACAAATTAGCAACATTTTATCACACATGAAAATTCAAAATTTATGAAACCATTCAAAGTCAAGCTTTATAACTAAATTTTTTGAGAAAATCTACATTAACAATTGACATAAAATTTTTGGATAATCTTTGAAAAATTCCTTAATTGTATTAATTTCTCAAAGCATGCAATTTATTCTCTAAATTATCTCTCTTTAAAAAATGGTAGTACTACCTTTTATAAGAGGACAAGGTAGTATACTAGTCAGTTTTAAGATACAAATGTACAAAGAGTAAGGATAGTTATCCATTTTCTAAAAATTTCTAAAATACACTTGCTTTTATAGAATAGTCTAACCTAGAGGAAATACACTAACATAATAGCATTCACCTTTACAAAAGGATATTTTATTTTCAAAATATTACAAAGTTTTTAGAAAATAAAATATCATTCAACTAAATGGCTAGTGGGCCTTGCTCTTGAGAACTTTCTTGCTGATGTTGGAAGATGTTCATAGCCTTTTAGTGTTACTCATTAACCAATTTGAAGTCCATATCTGATATTAAAACACATTCTTCATTGTTAATGAGATCATTCAATTCCTTATCATTTATAGCCATGGATTCCTTTATGCTTTTGGCCTCAACTATCCTTTCTCCTACATTGAGGATCATGTCCAGGATCCTACTATTGTCATCCCCAAACTGGCCTTGAATTTTTCTATATTTATTACATCACCAAGGTAACTCTATGTTTGAATTCAACATCCTTGATGATGCCTAAGATAGTGAGTTATCTAGGATTAGTTAGCATGATCCTAAGGAGTTGTTCAATCCTCTTAATTAGCTCCTCATCATCCTTTAGGAGTCTCTCTATTTCTTATGACCATGTACTCAAATTATGGATATTTTCAATGACAATTCCTAAAATTACATTCAACTTTCCCAAACTAAGTATTTTGAGCCTAGGGATCTGCCTTCCAACCTAGATGTTGATTAACACTATTATTTTGTCTTGTGAAGCTTACCATTGGGCTATTAGACCCTTGGATACTATGTTATATTATGCCAATGCATTATATCTTAGCTTTATTGATTTTAAGGAATAAAACATATCATAGAAGGATTCATATAGCATTTTGACCATTGCCTTAGGCACTGATAAGACACCCTATGACTTTAAATTTTGATTTTAATTTTCCAAGTTTAATATTCTTTATTTTGTCCCCCTAGTACTAGTTTTGACTTGAGCTAAGTGACCCTCAATTAGTCATTCAATGTCCTCTACATTGATGGTGTACTCACCAAGTCTTTGACCTCTAACTAGAGTTAGGCCTACAAATGGATCAAACTTTTGAAAGGTGAATTCATTAGTCCCCACCATGGCCTTTATACTTGTCACTCTTTCTAACCATGTAGTCTTAGGGTTGAATTAGAAATTGGTAGTTGGTTTTGTATACTTTAGAGGTTTAAGGGCCTCCATTTAGGCATTTCTTGATGCTCTTAGAGAATCCATTTTCTTGCTATCTAACCCTATATTAGTCACTATTATTCTCTCTTCCTACTCCTCCATAAAATCCCTTATCCATTGCTTGATATCATAATGTATAAAAATATTGATAGTTTTGGTTAGGTCCCATGAGTGGGATAAGGAAGGGATCTTCTGCATTTTCCTATAGATGAAACAATGAAGGATAATTGGTTTATGGATGGGGTAATCATAACTAAATAAGTTTATTTCACTCATGGGGTGAGTGAAAGTAAACTTTGGCCTCTTTTATCTAACTAGGATCATTGGCAATTCTACATTGCTCTTTCTTAATGGTGTTATTGGGACTAGATCCAAGGTAGGTTCCTTCCCTTTTTCTTTCTCAACCTCCTCTATTTAGGCTTGTGGTTCCTCATCATGTTATTATTATTCATCAGAACAATATGCCACAATAAGGACCTTGAGGGAATCCTCTACTATCTCATTAGGTTCTAGGGAAATCATGTCTCAGAAATAAACTAGAGATTTTGGTCTTTGAGGCAGGGCCAAGATTATGGGCCGTCACTGGGTCTCTCTTCAAACTTTTATTTTCTAGGACCTTGCATAACCTTTACTTGGGGTTGTTACTCTTCCATTTATTCTTTCTCTTGAGGGAGACTTAAAGGTCTAAGTAATAAATGTTATTTCATAAGTCACATTTGTTGTATATCTCTAGGGGTATTTTTATCAATAGTCAATCTATGTTCATGTCTAATGTTATGTCCCTTGAGCCTAGCCATTATTTATTTGAAATTTTTTTCATTGATATATATGGTGTCATAAACATTGAGTTGGTGCACATACATTGTCTTGGGTAATTTATTATATTTCAAGTATGTGGAGATTGTGCCATTAGGGTCCTAGAGCTTTAGCTCATCAAGTTGCAATTTAAAATATTCCTTATGCCTCGCCATAGTATTCACTTGATCACAATTTTATAGCATATTTTTACCAATGGTAAAAGGAAAGGGATGAAAGAGGCATTTACTCTTGTCTTTGCACACTTTATCCACCCCATTGATAATTTGGTATGTAATTTCTTACTTTTCCAGCTTGATGGGAACATAGATAGGCAACCTATAAGTCTGAATCAAAATCTCTTCAATTTTGATCACTATAAAATTAGGATACAACTAGATGTCTCCCATTATCTCCACATACTTCTTAATTATATTGATAATCCTAGGCATGGGGATCCCGATGATGGTTTCTACGAAGGTTGGATACACATAGTCACAAATGAATTACATGGTATGTCTATATTTTAATATGTGTTTCTTTGAATAGTGATGGGAGACTTTGAATCTACCCTTAGGTGACCAATGTTTGATATAAGGGATATAGGTGGAGGCAAATAAGGCATCCAATAGATATGACATCATGAAGAATTGGTTATTATTTTTCTTCTTAATTGTTATAAATTGCCATTATAGATAGATGTTAATCATCACTCTAATTGGGGGAGTGAGCTCTTTCTCTACAATGAAGTAGATATAAGACACCCAAATCTTGTTGACATAAGAGGTTAAAAGGGCCCCAAATATTATGTTTAATAGTGTCATAACTAATCTAACATCCTCTCTTAATTTGGAAAGTAGGATGTTTTGAGTGGGGTCTCTAATCACATGGTTCCCTTAGAGAAACCATGGCCTAAAGATGGTGTCCAAGTCATTATTGCCAATCCATTCCTTAATAGTGGGAAAATCTACTTGAGGTTTCCAAAGTTTGTAATAGCTCTTGAATGCCAATGGGGAAATGAATGTAATTATCCTAAAGGTCCTTTCATGAATAATCTAACTTTATTCAATTCTATAGTCCTTGAAAATAGGATTAAGAATGTCAATACAATGGATTACCTCTATTTTAGAGGCATCATGGTGGAGACTAGCCATCTAGATGACAATTAGGTTATAGTACCTTCTAGCCATAGTGGCAATATTTTGGTCTTCTTTCATTATGTTTTAAATGTATTCAATGGTCCAAAAGACCTTAGACTATTTCTTATTACCCATGATCAATGAAGTAGTGTCTAGGTTTGTGTCTTTGAAGACCATCCCTTTATTGTTTGTAGATAAATATAACTCTATCTCATCCTTGTATTGTTGCCTCTAAGATACCATGGCTTAAAAACTTGTTAAATTACCTAGTATTATGTTCCAAATGGTCTTTGGATTAATATTTTATGCTCAAATTGCAATTAGACTCTTTTAAAATTAAATGTGATCAATTTGAGTTTAGATTAGGATATTTTATTCAATTTTGGGGCTTCAATAATTTTTTAATGGTGATGGCTTACATGGACTTCAGCTCATATGTGCCTCAAATTTGATTTTAACCCTTACATTTATATGTTTGCATTTTTTAGCACACTAGATCTTAATTTTTATCATTTTGTGATTACATGGTGCTTATTTGGAATATCTCTATCAATTTTCATGGCATTTTTCATAAATGCCTTCAAATCACTTACCATTATTATTTAAAAATTGTCTTTTTCTTCACACCATTTGATCAATATCTAAGGGTAGATGCAAGCATTGATCATGTTCTAGGTCTTTATATGTCATTGGTCATCTTTAGATCGAGCCTCTTGATTATGACACTTGGCACCTCCATGGGATTTCTAAGCTCAACTTCCTATACCAATCATTTATTGAATGATAATCCACCATGTGTTGAACCTATGGGTTTTTGGAGCTCTATTGAAAAGTCATCAATGATTTCATTCCATTGGATTATCTAGGCCTAATGAAGTACATGCCATTGATCATATAAGATACATAGACTTTAATCAATTCATGGTTATAGAAATGAATTAGGCTAAAATATTTTAACCTAAGTTTATTTCATGTTAATAAACACACTATATACTTAGGTTAATATATTTTATTTTATGTTTTGATGTATAATATCAAATGACCCCTTGAATGACATAAACCATGCCCCTTTTGTAAGTAAAATGTTTAAATAGATTGAATTTGATAGCCTCATGGATTTCAATTATGGCCTTGTGGTCATCAAATGGTGTTCATGAGAATTCTAGATTTAAGCTTGTGAAGTGTACTCAATATATCTTATATTCAATTCACTCCATCTAATCAAGAGGTGAAATAAAGCAAGATCCATCCAATTACAATCTAAGTGAATGGATACCATTGGTTCATTTGGTCTTGATGACTATAGGATTTCCACATGGTTGTTTTGTAGGGATCCCAAGCTTTAACCTTGTTGACCTTGGAGAGGACCTATATGTCATTGATCTCTATTCGAGTCCCCAAGGTGACGACACTTATCATCCTCATGGGAATCCTTTTGGCCTTTGACATTTTAATCTTGTCTTCATTCTATTGGATCTAGATCTATGAGTGACTAGGAACCCTTGATCATGATCTAGGTACTTGTACATGATTGGTTATTTTGATTAATTAAAGTCAAAAACCTATGTTTTAAACTAAGGTCTCATTGTATTAAAATATACAATGATGCCTTATGATAAAACATAAGCTTAAGATTATACTTAATACTAGAGCCTATCCAACCTTTAGGCTTCCCTCACACCATCTGATCTTTGGTTCCACTTAAGCATGGGTCATTGATTATGATCCTTGTGATGACATGAGATTAGTCTAAAGGGTGAAGGCTTTAGCATCCTTGGGTTTCCTTCATGTCATTCGATCAATGCAAGTGATGAAGTGAGAATAATTGATCTACAAAAGCAAAATCATTTAAGTTAGGACTCGATAATAAATAAGAATTTAGTCTAAAGTGTTAGGACCAAGGTTTCATTCATTGTGATAGACATGAATAGGGCCATAGAATTAATTTTATTTATTTAATTAGTTAATAAAGGGGACCATGCTTAGGAAAATAGAAGGACCCTATCAATACAAAAGTTAGACCTAGTTAGAAAATAAAGGAAACAAAATGGGTAAAAATAATAAAGGGGACCAAACATGATTTTAGGCTAGGGTTTGGTCATATTTCAAGACATGACTAAGCCTTAGAATAAAATTAGGATTAAGTAAAAATTAAAATTATGCCTATCAAAAGCATTCCTGTAAAATGTAAATTTGGACTTTAGGCTAGGGTTTTTGAAGGGAGCTTTTAGAATAATGACTTTTCACAAACTAAAGGCTAGTGAAAGCCTAAATAGGGTCAATATATAAACTCTAAGCATTATCCATTAGGAAGAGATCCATGAAACTTTATATTTAAATACATGATGGCCAATAATTAAAAACATTAGGTAACTTAAAAAATCATAAACTAGTTGGTCAACTCCATCAAAGTGAATGACCTACAAATTATAATAATATTCAAAACATGACATGTTTTTAATATTAAGGTTAAAAGTATCTCAATGGTTCCAATTTTCAAAAAATGGGGGTATGTGGACCTCAAAAGTTTCAAAGAAATAAGTTTAGGATAAAATATAACACAATCAATAGTTAAATGATTCAAGGAATTTTATTTAAATATTGAAAATAGAAAATGCATATAACTAAACTCTAAACACATTTAATTAATTATTATTCTATCACTAAAAAAATGTTAGATAGTATAAAAGAAGGATAGATAAAGGATTATAACTTATCCTTTTCCCAATGCTTAAGATCACAATATCTTAATAACTATAATACAACTAAAATATATTAATTAAAATGAACAAAATCATATTGGAGTTTTGAAAAAATCATTGGATGTATGACAAAAAGTGAAAAAAATAAGTGAGTTAAAAAAATTGCTTCTTTTTCCTTCTTCAAACCTACAAAAACTAAGAATTCAATGTTAAACAAAGTGTAAATTTGATATTAGATTAGATTTGTTACCTAGGTAATTGAGATAAATAATCAAAAAAAATGCAAATAGAACAACATCACCTTGAAATAAATAAACCACAATGTTGATATGAAGGTGAAAAGTGGGGAAAGCATCAAATTGAGGGAAAAACCCCACACTAGTATTAAAAGGTTTTAAACAATGAGTCTTAAATTATATAACATTAAAAACTATTAGAAAAATGGCCTTAGGCTAAGAGAATATAAATAATCCAAGATAATGACTATGTATGAATAAATATTATTAAAATGTAGAAATTATAAAATAATGAGAGAATAAATGTCTTTAAAATGACCTAAGATATAAAAGGAGATATAAGGGAAAGCTTCAAATGTGTGCCAAGTGTCCCTAATCCTAATAAAAGTGATAAGGTTGTGTCTAATATGTGGGGGGAATAATTACTTGTGAGAGTAACTATCAAATCCAAAAAGTGGACTGGAGAGATGAGTGACACCTCATAATGGCTAGGATAACATGAATTTATAAATATAATAAATAGACACACAAATAAGACTTAGGATAAACCTATAAACATATATATAACCTAAATAAGGTTAATTATGTGTATGTGCAAAGAGTTGAGGGATAATTCCATGGACATCTATGTTAACACTCATGTGTTATGACCATAATGTGTACATGTTATGGCCATAATTTATATCTAGTATGGTCATAACACATATACATTATTTGAATGCAGGCTTAGAACCATCGAAAATAAATGTATAATGTATACTTGTTCTATATAAGTAAAGGAATGTATACACATTCCTATTTATTTACACCCAAAAGCACAAAAACATCTATAATAAGATAATATTTACTTAAATTTGACATTTACTACAATATAAATGTAAACATATACTTAATTTATTATTATAAATATAATAAATTAGGGTCACTCTACATATAATATATTTGGTCTCATAGATGCATGAATTATGATGTGGAAAATATTTTTTCACAATGCAATTTGGTTAGTACTTAGGCATTTTTAGGGTCTTACTATTGAACCTATGGATTCTAAGGCATAACTTTTACAATTGATGTCCATTTTTGGTAAACATATAGTCATTTTTGAGGTTTTTGTGCCTTTCAAACTACTTCTTAGGATTTCTATGAGTCTTAGGTTTATCAAAATTAAAGTTTGAATACCACTCACTTTGAACTTGATACAAGGTGGTGTGAATGGGGTAACATAGGTCACATTTATGACCTTCACACATCAAACTACCACTTTGTGTTAATTAAACTTTATCATCATCCCTCCCTCATCCCTGACCACTCCTACTCATCCCTCAGCACCCCTAATAACTCTCTCATCAATCCTCATTATCCCTAATCACTCTCTCATTGACATTTATTATCCATCATCATACCTAATCACTCCCTTAACATCCCTAATCACTCCTCCATTGACCATCACCATCCCTCATCATAAATAATCACTCCTTATTCGTCCCTCATAATTCATAATCACTCTTTCATAATCCCTCATAATATAATATAACTTCCCCTCATTCCTTAAATCACACCCTACTCATCCATCCTCATCCCTAATCACTCCTTCATTGGCTTTCATTATCCCTAGTCATATCTAATGACTCCAATTTTTTAAATCACTCTTTCATTGACCGTCACCATCCCTAATCATCCAATATAACTATGTCCTTAACCCTCATAATCCCTAATCACTCTTTCCTCATCCATCATCATCCCCTATCACTCCCTCATTAACCCACACCATCCCTTATCACTCCACAATTGACCCTCACCATCTCTCATCATCCTTAATCACTCCCTCACCATTTTATGTAAGTAGGCCTCTTATGGGTTTAGCCATCTAGGTCTTCTAGGTTTCCTTTAGGATTTGTAACATTCCTTTCTTGTTTCATGCCACATATTTATCTCCTTACCTAAGACAATGTTCTTGTAATCTTATTTTTTTACTCGCTTAGTAAACATGCTTTATTAGTTTAAAGTATACCACCTTCACATGACACAAAAAACATGATATTATCTCAATGATTTCAAGTCTCTTCTAGGTATTAACCTTTTTTTGTATCATATTTATTACAATTTATTCTCTTTTGACTAATATTGTATTCTTGAACACCTATTTGAACCTACTTTCATTTATTCACCTTCCTAATGAGAATATCCATAAAAATATTGATCCATGTCCATAACAACTTAATTATTATAAATAACATAAGTTTATATCATATTTTATCTTATTCATTAGTTTTTTCAGCTTTTATATAAATTATTTCACTCAATATCGACTCTTAATGTCTTGAATAGTATTCTTGTATTTGATTTGACACTATCTAATCTAGCATATAAGTATCTCAATAACCTATGACTTATCCAAAACATACTTGTTTTAGACTTACACCTATGTTGGATGCTTATAGATAGGTTTTAAGATAGATTTATGTTAAGTTTAAGATTAAGTGACACTTAAAACATGGATAGACATTTATGGCCCTTACCATGGAGAGAGTGTGTATCTAGAGCCCCAAGTCAAAATAAATAGGTAGAAAAAAGAGAAAAGAGTGGGATGAAATTGTATTACTTACACACACACACACACACACACACACACACACACACACACACACACACACACAGGGATTTAGGCATCTATTATTAGGTGAAGAAAAGTTAGATATCAAAATGCCAAGCTTCCCTTGCCTTACTCTTTGGAATAGATGAAGTAGGTAGGGAAATATTTCATTCCATTAATGGGTAGAGAAAGTTTTAAATCAAGGTAGGGAATTGAATATGGTTCCCCCTATATCTAGTTGGGACCCCCATTCTTATGCTATTATTTGATATAATATATTAGGGATTGGGGAATACTAAAATTATGGAAAGGTTGTAGTTTGGCCTTTATGGCTAACTAGGTCATGCCCAAGCTCCAAGTGGCTCCTCCTTAATACACTATATTAATGCATATTCCTTTAATTCTATTTATATATCAAGTTTTGTATGGATCATATTGAGTATAGATAGATTTGGGTTGGGAGACACACCCCATCAACTACCAATCTAAGACAGACTCTATTGGATTGGTGATGACCTATCTATCTATCTAACAATCTAGTATACTATGGATAAACTATGGATATATGGTTAACTATTAGGTTGGGATTGGAATTATCATCTAGTCTCTAATTACCCCTATTTATATAGATATAAATTTGTATCCTCAACTTTATGATTAGAATTATTAGATGTTGAAATCCCAATCTTTATAATTAAATAGTATAATTTCATCCCACCTATTTCTTATTTTCTTACCTATTTATTATATTCTAAGGCTCTAGATACAATCTCTCTCCATGTTCTAGGAATGCATCACAATATACATTTGAACCCCATCAAAAAACTATGTGATATATTTGAGTTACTTATTTGAATGAAAGAGGATGAGTGAAATAAGAGTTTATTTGTGCCTTATTTGAATAAGTGAAATTTGGAATTAGAAAACAAGTTAATCTATCATAAGCAATAAGAAATCATACATGACATCAAGGTATTGGATATATTGATTAAGGATGAGTAGGGATGCTGATGGATTGAGTAGAGATGACTAAGTAGTTATTAGGAATGAATATGGATGGTCAATTTAGATGAGGGAGTGATTAAGGAGAATAAGAGAGTGATTAGGGATGATGAGGTATGCCAAGGGTTAATAAGGGAGTAATTAAAGGATATAATAGATGAGGAAGGATTGATTAGAAATTATGGAGGATGTTGATAGA
>JARHVA010007879.1:137500-265000 GCA_037957365.1 Torreya grandis
GATTAAGTCAAATTTATCTTCTATTTTGAAATGCTTTTTTAACATTTTAAATATTTATAAATCTAAACAAAGATGTTAAAATTAATTATAAAATTCAAATATAAAAAATAATTAAATAAAAAACCATAGTAGGTTGATAACCCTAGATTAAGCTAGTAGTTAAATGATAAGAATTAGAGGTTAGGTTCACCAAATTTTTAACCCTTTTTGTTATTTTAGGTTTATCTGAGAGTAACTTAATTAAAGAGGAATAATCTACTCTAAAAACATGCCAATTAATGAATTTATGGTCTACTAATATCCTAATAAGAAATATTAAATCTAAGCATATTCCAAATATATAAAATACAACATTCAATATTATCATAATAGAAATACAAAGGATAAAATGCACACAACTTATACATTGATGTGTAGTAAGAATTAAGTATTACAAGTGTAGAAAGAGACTATATGAATATTTTTATCCATTTATTATATTCTAAAAATTGGTTTTTTGTCATCAAGTGTTAGGTTGTGTAGCTAAAAACTTCACTGATGTAGACATAGAGGAGGTTGATGAGAGGTTGCTAAGTTACAGAGAAACCAACGTCAGTCTGATCAGCTAACGTCGGTCATATATAGTGAGAAGAGCAACCAACATCGATTAGAGATTGGGCGGCATTGGTCACCTCCACGAAGACAGGGACCGACATCAGTTGCCTGTGTGGTTCCAGAACTACCAGTTCATAGACAGTGAGTTAATGAACTAGTTGTTTGCATGTAGTAGGCCAATTTTAGACTTAAATCTATGGATCTAATTATTGTAATCAGATGTCTACTTATTGTTTGCATGAGATATATTTAATAGACTCATGGGCTGTATTGTAATTCATGCTAGAGAGTAAGAGAGCAAATATTAGCTCCTTCTGTGTGTGAAGAGAGCAAGGTGTGTTCTTTCTAGTGCCATAGTGCCAAGTATGGGTGTTGGTTTGGAGAATCAGAAGGATTCTTCATGTATGTAGGATCTTGGTTAGCAGGTGTGTAAGGCCACATTTGGAGATCTACATGGTAAGTAAGATCATTAATCTACAAGTATATGTGTGTGCATGGTCTAGGTTTATAGGTGTGCAAAACTAGGTTTATCTGCAGGTGGCAGCAGGATCAAGGTGATAGCAACACAATAGGTAGCAGTATCAAGTGGGATCTACTTAGAGTATGGTGTGTACTCAGTCAAAGAGCAAAGAGGAAGGCAAGGTAGTCGCTTCCAAAGTAAGATCATTTGAGTTGCAAGTTGTTGTAAGTTCATGGGAGATCTACTTGGAGTATGTATGTATACTCAGATTTAGAGTGCATGGAGCACTTGTGTATTGGCAGTAGTGATACTGACTAGTGGTACTGGTAGTAGTGGATACTGACTGGTTGGAGGTGAACACCAACTCTGTGTTTGAGTTGTGTGTTGGGACCGTAATTGAGAGAGTGAGCTCTTGAAGAGATTTATTGTTTATGCCCTAGAGGTGTGCACTAGAGGTGTGGAAGAACTGTGGCAATCTTATTTGTTGTATTTCTTTTTTGGATGAGTATTAATATAATTGGGTATTGTCTCTCATTATCTATGTTATTTCTAAATTCTAGTTACTTGTTATTTCTGGTTAATTCCACATGTTTAGTTACTTGGTAATCATTGGTGCTTCTGGGTCCTAACAATTGGTATTATAGCATGTTTGTTGTTCTAGATCCTTGACAGTTGGTATCAGAGCTAAGGTTGCAGGGAGCAAGTTTATGTTTGATTACATGTCACTCTCAGGGGTTTTTGATTGAGTGAGAGTATAGCAATGGCAGAAGAAAGTACACTAAGAATGGAGGAATTGAAAAGCATGAATGATCAATTACAGTGTTATGGAAAGAAAGAGTAGGTAAATAAATATTGCTAGTTGGTGGGAGATCAACATGAAGGAATTAAAGAAGTAGATGTTGTAGGTGTTGTTGCACAGGATGCTGTGGGATGTTCCTTAGATAAAGTAGAATCTTGTTTTATAGATTCTGTTGCCTCTTTTCATGCAGTCTAAAATAGAGTAGTTTTCCATGTTAAGGTCTTTGGAGACTTTGGAAAGATTTATTTAGGGGCTGGTGTGCCTTGCCAAAGAATTGGAAAAGGGAAAGTGAAGCTGAAATTGTAGGTGGCCAACACATGGGTATTGAAGGAGGTCATGCAGGTCCTAGTCTTGAAGATGCGACTAATTTCTTTAAGAAATTTGGGTGATGAGAGATGCACAAGAACTCTCATAGCGGATGCACTTGAATTAGCTGGTGGTAACAAAGTAGGTATCCTTTATCTATCTACTTATATTATTGATTCTTCTTTTGTTATGAAGATGTGGCTTTGTAGGCTTGGTCACATGAGCAAGAAGGAGATGCATGTTATTAAACGGAAGATAGATGTGTTTGATAGACTTAAGAACTGGAAAGCCTTGGTGTTTTTGGAGGAGATGATAGACAGAGATCAATGGATGGGGCTAGATACCTCTGAGCAGGGTAGTTTGGACAAGGAAATGATTCAAAGAAAGCTCGCAGATAAAAATTCATCACTCACAGGTGAACACAGTTATCAACATTGGTCATGGGGAATCGGCATTGAACAGACAGGTGTCGATGTCAGTCATGTGCAGACTAGAGCTGATGGTGTTAGGTAGGGTGGCTGTTGGCATCAGTTAGAGAACCAACATCAGTGACTAGGTAAGACCAACATCAATCAGAAAACTAGCGTCAGCAAAAAGGACAGTCACATGGGAACCGACATCGGTCGGATGCAAATTGTGTGGTGACCGAGGTCGATCACTGTAACAAATTTTAGGTAGATAGCAAGCTATCAAGGAGTCTCAAATGCCCATATGGAGGACTAAAAGGGTAAATAAGCCTCAAATTCATTGTTCCTCTTCTTTATACTTGTTACTCACTGTAGAGTAGGAAGGATCGAGGAAATAGTGGGAGCATGGCATGATTAGGATGCAGAACCAAATGGGAGATTTGGTAGGGTTGCCAACCAGAAGAAAGCATTGAAAGATGAATAGATACCTTAGTTAAAGAATAGAGAGAATGGATACGTGAGATGGAAGGCTAGGTCATATGGTCTTGTGGAAGCTCTAGGGTAGTGGTATAGGTTTGACAGGTGGATGACAAAGCAAGGCTTTAGTCAATGTCATTGTAACTACTATGGTTTCTTTACCAGGTGGATGATGAGTCGCGACATCATCCTGTTATTGTATGTTGTGTGTTTGCTTTGACGCAGAGTTACACATATAGGTTTTTTTTTGAGCTAAAGGTAAAGTTAGTTCAGAGGTGTGTCATGAAAAATTTGAAGGAACGAAATTCTTTGGCATAAGTGTGTTCTAGAGACATGGAGATCATAGGTTGATTTTGTCTCTAGATGATTGTGTGATACCAAATAGCACGCCGATGGTTGGATAGTTCACAGAACAGGGTCCTAATTCACATGATGAGGTTAACTACATGCATACTGGACTTGGGTTGCCCAAGCAGTGGGAGCTATCAAAAAGTTTGGAGTCAATCTGGGAAAGAAGCACTGGAGGGCAGTTCAGTGGATTCTCAGGTATTTGAGATGGACCAACAATAGGTATACATGTGATGTAGGGTCAAGTTAATTTCTACATGGGTTTGTAGATGTAGATGCGATAGGTTACTTGGATGATAGGGGGTTCACCATAGGTGGTGTGGTGGTTGGTCTTTAGGATCAATCTTGAAGAGGGATACAAGCTAAGAAATAGATTAGATGGTGTATAGGTATAGGTATAGTGCAACTATTTATCTCCAAGTGGGAGATTATTAGGTTGTGGAGCTAAAAGCTTCATTGATGTAGAAATGGAGGAGGTTGCTGAGAGGTTGTTAAGTTGTAGAGAAACTGACATCAGTCTAATCAACCGATGTCGGTCATATATAGTGAGAAGAGCAACTGATGTCGGTCAGAGATTGGCTGGCATCAGTCACCTCTAGGCATATAGGGACTGACATCAGTCGCCTATGTAGTTTTAGAACTGCCAGTTCACAGATAGTGAGTTAACAAACTAGTTGTTTTCCTGTATTGTAATTCATGCTAGAGAGTAAGAGAGCAAATATTAACACCTTTTGTGTGTGAAGAGAGCAAGGTGTGTTCCTCTTAGTGCCACAGTGCCGAGTATGGGTGCTAGTTTGGAGATTCAGAAGGATTCTTCATGTATGTAGGATCTTGGTTAGCAGGTGTGCAAGGATCTACATGGTAAGTAAGATCATTGATCTATAGGTGTATGTGTGTGCATGGTCTAGGTTTGCAGGTGTGTAGAACCAGGTTGATCTGCAAGTGGCAGTAGGATCAAGGTGACATCAACACAATAGGTAGTAGTATCAGGTGGGATTTACTTGGAGTACAGTGTGTACTCGGTCAAAGAGCAAAGAGGAAGGCAAGGTACTCCCTTCCAAATTAAGACCATTTGAGTTGTAGGTTGTTGCAAGTTCATGGGAGATCTACTTGGAGTATGTATGTATACTCAGATT
Organism: Torreya grandis; assembly: GCA_037957365.1. Lineage (NCBI taxonomy): Eukaryota > Viridiplantae > Streptophyta > Pinopsida > Cupressales > Taxaceae > Torreya > Torreya grandis. The sequence continues at coordinate 142,028 of JARHVA010007879.1, forward strand.
TGGAGTGTGTGGAGCACTTGTGTACCGACAGTAGTGATACTGACTAGTGGTACTGGTAGTAGTGGATATTGACTAGTTGGAAGTGAACACCAACTCTGTGTTTGAGTTGTGTGTTGGGACTGTAATTAAGAGAGTGAGCTCTTGAAGAAATTTACTATCTATGCCCTAGAGGTGTGGGAGCCCTAGAGGTGTGTAAGGAAGAAGAACTGTGGCAATCTTCTTTGTTGTATTTCCTTTCTAGAAGAGTATTAATATAATTGGGTATTGTCTCTCATATTCTGTGTTATTTCTAAATTCTAGTTACTTGTTTCTTCTAGTTAATTCTGCATGTTTAATTTCTTGGTAATCATTGGTGCTTCCGGGTCCTAACAGTTGGTATCAGAGCATGTTTGTTGTTCTAGATCCCTGACATCAAGGACTCTTGAACTACCATGTGGACACTTATATTGATGTTATAATTCATGCTTCAATGCATATTTCATGTATAAAGTATTTGTTATGGACTAAAACTTCTACTTGTGTATTTATGGATTTTCTTTCATCTATCATATTACTTTTTCATATCATGTACATAGGCTCTCAATGTCAAAATATAGATGAATCCCTATATCCTCATCTTAGGTCTTCTTACTTTGCCAAAAATGGGTTAGTGGGATCGCAAAGTTGAGATAACCTAAAATAACTGTCTATAAATTAACATTACCTACATAACCAATAGTTTGAAGATCACCTTAGACATATGTAATTATCCCCTATGTGTTGGATTGTGTGTGAATAATGGTTTACAAATGCAAGGGAATGTAGTGATCTATATTATAACCTATAAAATATGGCTCATGGTATACTATTTTAAAGTTTTAGATATGTAATATGACTATTCATATGACTAATATGAAAATATAAAAGAATAGGGTAGAAGAGCTTAGTTTTGTAATTGATTTTTAATAGTGTAGTGTAAGATTGAGAGGTGTTTACCAGGTATTTAATAGATGAATAATGAATTTTATTTTACTTTCATTTATAAATATTTTTAAATTTTCCTCATAAAATGGTTAATAAAAAATAATAGGATGACCTATACATATAAAAGTATTTTCAAATTAGGAGTGTTTACAAGGAATATGCACTTGCATTAGATAATGAAGAGTAACATAGATGTTATTATCCAAGTTTGAATGAGAATATAAAGGAACATATAAGGTTTTTGTATATTTTTAACTAATAATTAAGGATATATATAATACTTATTATGGGATACATGTAATTTGAATAATCAAAATAATAGGGTTAGACTACAAGATAATCATTTGGGCCTAGTGAAATGGTGCACATAAGTCTATTGGTTGTAATTAAGGTAAAAATTTAAGGGTATATACTTGAGTGATATTTTAAAAGGATAAAATAATATTTTTACATATAAATCCATATTTAAGAATCTACACTTATGAAATATTGGCCAATTCTATTGTTTTGTTTAAACATCTCATCCTCCACATGAATTATATATTTGGGCCCATTGATGATTAAATAATAATTTTTTAATCATTGAATCCTTCAGTTTAGTTTTATATATTTTTAAATTTATATTAATAATCATAAACCATTCCATTTTACCATAGTTTGGTCAGGGATCCGGTGAAATAATCACATGCATTGGGACCAAACTAGACTAAAAAATGTTGTAAGAATCATACCATGTGGGTTATGTATAATATGTTTTATACCATTGGTGCCATAGGAAAAATCACTTATCTAAATTAAATTATGTGCTTCATACCATGTACCCATTATTTATTTTTCAAGTTGGAATATTGTTGAACATGTCAAATTTAGCTAGTTGGTTTTATGCCATAAACTTTTATAAAGTCCAATTTAGGGTATTGCAGTGGTTTGAGATAGAAATACACCTTTATAATGATAACCAATGCTAATTATTTTTGATAAAATGTTATTTTGTGTAATTATGTCTTTTTCTCATTTATCTCAATGAATAGGGTGTCAAGCTAAGATTAGAATTCATCTAGGAGCTCTTCAATATTTTGTGCCATAGCTTATATTTATACATAAATGACATCCATTTATTATGAGGGTACATATATATCAAAAAAGTTGATTAAATTTACATTTTAAAATTACCATATTGATGATATGATCTCAATGGTTTAATTTTCATAAGGGTAAAAAATATATTTTTAAGGTCTTAGGTGAAATTCTTTTTCAATGGAACTTTTTTCTAGAAAAATGAAATCGTTATTAGAATGATTGTCTCAATGACAAAATCACAATTGTGTATTTGACCTAACTTTAGTTTTGTATTTTGTAATGGTTAGCTACTACAATAAGTATTTGTAATTTTTTAAAAATATTATGACCTTTCTAGATAATATAAAGAGCCTAGGTAACCATTTTGAAACATTTGGGCCCTTTCAATGCTTGAAGTTATTATGATTTTGTCAATAGGGAGAATATGATAATATTTTTATGATTTTTGGATATTACTATGATTTTAAATAATTAATAATTATATCTATGAATGTAATAATTTTATCATTGTAGAGAAGGATACTAGAGGGTGTGTTTGGCCTGTGATCTTTCAAATAACATCGAATCAATATTTTAGAGTGATAAATATTGTGAATAACCATTACATAGACCACTAACCTATCTATAAGGTATAAAACAAGTAATTTACTAAATCTAACCACTTATTGGTAAATTAAAAAAAAATGGTTGAATGATTCATAGGTCTAGGTTAGAAAAAAGCTAGGGGTTCTTCCTATAAAATATAAGGTATGTGGAATCATAAGTCTATATACAATGAGATAGGATCAACTTGGAACTTTATTATATAAATATCTAGACTTGGAGAAGGTAAATCAAATAGATCCCATTTATACTTAATGAAAATAAGATATGTCCAATGGATCCACCAAAATTAGCAAGAAGAAAACCTACAACTTAATGTAAAGATAAAGGTTTCAAAGCCTCTAAGCAATCAAAAAAATATAATATCCCTAACTGAGTCTCTAATTAATAAAAAACTAATAAAATATCATGATCAACAAATGAAATGGTAAGGGTTAAAAACATATTTGAAAAGGGACGGATCCATTTTTTAAACATAAATTTGGACGTGTATCATGTTAGATTATTATTGGTGATTAATTCACCATAGCTAATTACTATTAGTTTTTTAGAATAATATAATTCAACATTATATTTTTATTATTATTTGTTACACTCATGAACTCTATTCTAGGTTCATTTTTATTATTACTCCCTATATTTTAGAGATTTTTCAATATGTCTCCTTGGATATATAATAACCATTGTAATTTGGTTTACATTATTTGAATAAATATTATTATTATTTGTGCTCTAATTTTTGTTTTAGAGCAGGGAAATAATAAAAAAGTGGAGCCCCAAGGCACCCTCTTATTATAGCCAGAAGAAATAATTGATAATCCTATCCTTTAATTATCCAACATCTGATTTACCAAACCCATCCCATAGCCATTACTTATACTATTCATTATTTTTAATGATGTGTTCAAAATTTCAATCATTGTCTCACAATATTTTTCTTGTTTGAATGGTTTTCATGGCAATTTCTACATTTTTGATAGTTTTAGGTTGTAAAATTTTCAAAACCTAAATGTGATGGTATAGGGGTATAACCATATCAGATATTATTATTATGATCTCTTAAATATCCAATTTGTAGTAGGATGTATGGCCCTTTAGACATAAAACCTACATTCTATTTTTTTTACAACTCCCTACCCTAGTACAATTTTTGATTAGTACAAGTTGTACAAATTAGTTTTTTTAAATATGTGACCAAAGTGGTAGAAAACTAATCCATATTTTACCTCATACTATTCCATACACAACATGATAATATTTATAGTTTTTTTAGTGGCTTAAATAGTAAACTTGTAATCTATTCTATCTTTCTACATACCCATACATTTTTCTCTTTCTAGAGGCCATACATTATGAAAACTAGAACTATTATTGTTGGATTAGATTAATAAACTATAATAATTTTCATGTTTATTTATGATGTACATATATAATGTAGTCCATATGGTCATTTGGAAGTTTTTTCATAGCCCATTCTTAAGGTATGGTTTGAAAAACATTAGGCATTTAACTACAAGTTTTATCATTTATAAAATTGAAAGAATACTTAGGTGGGTTGTTAGCTACATATTTTATCAAAGAGTGGGTGAGAGGTTCAAATCCCTCAAAATAGTTTTTAGTAATAAAAATTATTTTAGTAAAAACCCCAAATTTATGGATTTCTCTGAAGTTAGCCATAGCTAACTAAATTTAGAGGCAAAAATCTTTTTTTTTAATAGAGGCCAAAGGGCACAATTATTTTAAATAGGGGATATTGTTTATTAAAATTAATTTAGTTTTTTTTCACTCGTAATTATTTTTTTGAAAAAAACATTGTAATATTTCATTTTTACAAGTAATTACATTGAAATAAGAAAAAAACAAAATAGTACATTTTGCACAATCGTAGTGTTTGATCAAATGTATGTCGATGAATTACATTTATGGGTAAGGCCATAATGATTGAGTTAATAAGTACATAACCTATAATAGATATAATAATTACATTTTTTATCATCCTTATAAACCTTGAGGGAGTAATAAGGCACATGCGCTCATATCCATCCCTCCATTTACCCATTAAATTCAATCTAAAGGTGTAAATCTTGATAGGTGGAAATTTCAGGTATATACGGAAGTTACACCCTCATATGAAAGATTACATCTAAGTAGGTGATAATGATTAGATGAAACCATTTAAGCACTATATGATTATCATGTATCATTGTCTTTCACATATGTTTATGATTATTTCATGTACTGTTAGGTAAAAAGAAAGGGTAAGCTTCTTCCACATATCGATGGGTATAAAGGGAGGACATGTATAAATAAAGTTTCGTATATTAGACTAAAATTATAAAGAAATGGATACCTTGATACATATATTAGTAACAAACAATTCCATCATGTTTGGTTAAAATCTATAGAATAGCCAAAAATAGCCCAGAATTCTTTTTTACAGATTTACAGCTTCTATGCAGTGAAAACTATGCCACTTGGAAAACAAAAATCAAGACACATTTTGAATTCTAAGATATTTGGTTTGTTGTTAATAGAAAATTCACCCAACATGACATTAACACTAATTATGAATGTAAGTTTTATAAATCAAACCAAAATGAAAAGCTAATAATAATTTTTAGGGTTTTGGATGAGGTAAAACCTCATATTCATTAGACCACAATAGCTAAATAATGTTTGGAATAATCTCTAAATAGTCTATGAGGCCAAAAATGAAGGTACCATTCTCCATTTTGAAATTAAACTTCATTCACTCAAATTGAAGTCTAGTGAGAAAGTAAAATCTTTTCTACAAGTGTTGCAACTCTAAGGGATTTGCTCTAAGCATTAGGTGAGGTAATGTCAAAGTCATCTATTATTCCTATTATTTTGAGAAAACTTCCACCCTCTTAAAATTAATTCATGAATAATTTTATATTCACATCATAGAAACCATCTTTTGTAAATTTGGTAAACATGTTAGAATAGGAAGAGTTTATGCATACTAAAGAAGAAGAATTAGAAGAACATCCTCTTGCTTCTAATTAATATAAAGGTAAAAGGAATATCAAGTATTCTAAACCTAATCAATGTCATCATCAACATACATAGGGGAATAAATAATATAATGTCTACCATATATGAGGAAGTAAAGGCCATGAACTTAGGGATTGGTGATATAACTCATTTACACATGGTTCTTTAAGCAACAAGAATCCCCATGACCAATAATGCTCTCATCCACACAAAGGATAAGGATAGAAGAAAGGTTATTATATGAATAAATACAATCAATAAATAAATAAACATTTTTGAATAAGTATAAACCCTTTTAGATGTGGACTTATTATATACTACATAGTCTCATGAAGAATCAACATCCCAAAGTTATATCTGATATGTCAACTTAGGTGGAACTTGACACATGACTGGAAGACAATATTAGTTATACATTATTAATGAAACTTCTCTAGAAAATAATTATTATATATTTGGGTGATGATTCATACTACCATGTTCAAGGTATTAGGAACATATCTTTACCTTCTTGGACACAATGCTTGAAAATTTTTAGACATCCTATATGTTCTAAGACTCACAAAGAATATTCTATCAACCATTCAGTTACTTAACCATAACATCAAGGTTCAATTTAAATACAATGGTGGAAAAATAATGTGTTTAATTAGAGATAAGTTAAAATTATCCAAAAATATTTCATGAACCACATGAGTTTGGAAAATGTTCCAACTTGACTTTGTGTTAAAAAGAATCAATCACTTGTGTCAAAAGATATAAACTCAACACAATTATGGCATAGAATATTTTGTCACATCAATTTTATATATCTTGACACACTCCACCATTATAACATGGTAATAATAATTACACCTATCGAAAAAGATAGACAAATGTTAAAATTACTTAGCATGCAACTAACATAGATCTCTATTTTGGAAAAGTACATATCGAGTGCATGGAAAATTTGATCTTGTGTATAACAATCTATGTAGAATTATGTCACCTAGTCAATATGGGTTTAATTATGTCATGCTCTTTTTTGATGATTTTTGTATAAAAATATGGGTTTAGTATCTAAATAGAAAGACTTAAGCCTTTGGAACTTTTAAAAATTTCAAAGTTGATGTTGAAAATGATACTGGTCAGAACATTAAAACCCTTTACTCAAATTAGGGGGGGTTCATCAGTAATGAATTCAAATCATTTTTTCAATAAAATAGTATTCTTTGTCAAATGTCATCTCCATATATATCACAACAAAATGTTACTACAAAATAAAATAATCATACTCTCATGGAAATGGTATGATGTATTCTACATGATTTAGGATTTACAAAGGAATTTTGGGTAGAGGTAGAAAAAGTCATAGCATATATACTCAATATAGTTCTCATTGTAGCTCTTGATGGGGTAACACCACAAGGAGCATGTTCAGGACATAAGACATCTATATCACATCTTTGATTTCTTATATTAAAAACAAGTATGTATATTCCTAAAGTGGATAGGACTAATCTTGACATGGAAGAAAAAAAGTATGTCTTCCTAGGGTACATTGAATAATAACTTGCATATATATTAATGGATCTAAAGACAAATAAAATATACAAAATTAGGGATGTTGTTTTTTTGAGAAGATATAATAAAATTATGCTTCTACATGATCACTTGGTACACCAATAATTCCAATAGAGAATGAAGAATATGGAAATCAATAAAATGAAGACAATGATTAATGATGGAACAATGATGTAGCTCTATCGCCCATATATACCGAGCAACATATGATGAAATGGTATACAAGTAAATTAAGGGATACTAAACTTGATAGGGTTTTAGACACATCAAGTACTATACCAAAGAATCATAACATGACTCAAAATGAGGTCCATTTGGCTCTAATGAGTATAGTTTTTTAAAATATTGATCCCTCTATAGGTAACGAAACCCTAGAGTCTAAACCTTAGAAGGATGGAATGGAGGCATAATTTCAATCATTGATGAAACATAAAACATGGAATCTTGAATATGTTCCTCTAGAGAAAACTAATTAACTATAAATGGGTATTTGAAAATAAATACAAAATAGATGGTAGCATTGATAAGCACTAGGATACACTCATAAAAACTAGATATACACAAAAGTAAAGCATAGATTATGAGGAGACATTTGTTCTTATAACCAAGATCAAGACAATTTTAATGATATTTTATCTAGATACACAATTGGGATGGAGGATCCACTAAATGGATGTATAAATTGCCTTTCTTAATGGATATATACAATTATAATATTAAATGACATAACCAAAAAGTTTTATCATACCTAGTAATGAAGTAAAAATATTTAAACTCTTCAAATCTCTATATGGTCTCAAATAGGCTCTATGATCCTGGTAGATGAGCATATCATTCAATAAGTATTATAGAAGAGTACCCATGATTCAAATCTCTACCTTGAATAACAAAGGGAGAGATTATGATTGTTATAGTGTATGTTGATGATCTAGTCATCGTTAGTATTTCAATAAAGATGATTGATACAACCAAGAAAGATCTTAATCGATCACTGAACATAACAGATCTCAAGATTTTACATTATTATCTTGGATTAGAAGTATGGCTAAAGGAAAACCACATATTTGTTTCCCAAATGAAAGATGCCAAGAAAATACTCAATAAATTTATAGTGATGGATAGTAATCTAATTACTAGACCTATGGGGATAAGGCTTCAGTTGTCTCATATAGATTCATCACCACAAGTGAATACAAATATCTATTGGTAGTTGATTGGGAGTCTAATTTAATTAACATATGCCAGGCTAGACATTAGCTATGGAAATAAATACATTTCACAATTCATGTTGGATCCAAAGATATTTCACTAGTAAGAAAAAAATGAATAATAATATATATCAAGGGTATAATGGATTTCAACCTAGAGTATAAAAGGAATGATATTTTTTCTTGATAGTATATTTAAACTTAAATCAGGTAGGAAATATTGATTGAAAAAAATCCACTTCTATATATGTGTTATTTTTAGGATCTATTCCTAAATCATGGGGGAATTAAAAAAAAAAAAAAAATTCTCCATATTATATGGAATTATAATATTATGATGTAGGAGGATATATCTATGAATTTATATGGTTATATCACATATTGGAGTAATTGGGAGTACCACATAAGACACATACCATCTTTTAATGTGACATTAAGGGTGTTCTAGAACTTGTTCACAATATAGTATTTAATGAATGTAAAAAACACATTGAGGTACAAGTTAATTTCATATGTGAACATGTACAACAACATCACATCTAATTATAATATTGTTTGATAGAATAAAATAATGCAGATGTCTTCACCAAGTCACTTTCATGTGACAAATTTGAGACATCTAGATAATTACTCTATTCTTAAATTCAAGATATAATTAATTAAGGTTTATAATGTAAGATTATTATTGGTGATTAATTCACCATAGCTAATTAGTATTAGTTTTTTATATTCATATAATTCAAAATTAGATTTTTATTGTTATTTATTACACCCAAGAACTCTATTTTAGGACCTTTATTATTATTCCTCCCTATATTTTAAGAAGTTGTTCAGGATATCTCCTTGGCTATATAATAACCCTTGTAATTTGGTTTACATTAATTGAATAAATATTATTATTCATTCTCTACATATCCTACTTGGGTAAATAGGGTTAATAATAAAGAAATGATAATGCATAAGGGTGATAATCATATTTGTAGTAGAATAATTAAATGTTAAACTCAAATATAGCATATGTTTAATTCATAGATAGGGAAAAAATAGTATATAAAAATATGATACATATGAAATGAAAAAGAAAACAATGTACCTATTTATTTCTTATGTTAACATAGTGCTTGATTTGGAACATGTAGGAAATAGACTAGAATAGTATTTTATAATAGTCACCAAATTCTAGATTAAGTATATTTGGATCCTCAGACACTAGCTTTAGCCTTGTACATTAGTTTAAATTCTAATATCTAAACCAAACACATGTTTTTTTATATAGAATACTTACTAGAAAATGATGTGACCATATGGATTCTTCTAGGCTTGTCTTCACCTTAGCTCTAGTGCATTTAGATTTAGTTCATGGATTATTTCTCCTTATGAAATTGTAAAAACCTAGTTCTTCACCTTTATAGTGACCTTATAAAAATTGGGTTATTGGGATCATAATGTTGAGTTTCCCCAAATATCCACTTTAATAATCATCATTGCCTACATTTCCAATACTCTAAAGAGGGCCTCTGAATTATGTAGTTCTCCCCTATGCGTTGTCTTATTTTTGAATCATGAAATGTGTGATAAGAAAGTAAATTAGTGATCTAGATTATCAATTATAAAATATATATCTTTGGATGATCCTTCAATAATTTAGAACTGTAGATGTGATGTCCCTATGACTAATATGGAAATAGAAGAAAATAGGGACTCTTTACTCAATTAAATGTTTGATAGAATATTTTAGATAAGTTTCCTTGGTCTCTTTAGGTATTTTCTTAGTGAGGAATGACTAAAGATTGATATTATATTTATGCCAATCCTCTTGGATAAATAACTCACATTAAATCACTTAGGATAAAAATTAGGATATGCTTCATTTACAAATTAGATGACTTTAGGGTATTGGACACCTACACTAGGGTAGGATAGTACCATCAATATAAGGGTTTGGTACTGACACTTGTGTCCTAATAGTTATAAAATAGGTATAGAATCAAAAATTGTATAGGCATAAGATAAAAATAATTTAAGCATTCAGGGTAAGATAAAAGGTTTAGGTCATCAATATAAGAATGGTTAAACTAAGAGATAGGCCAAGGGGCATAAGATAGAGTAGTTGTGAGACTTATAAAAGTGGTAAAATTATATAACTAAAAAGAAAAACTAGGGTTCACTTTAAGAGGCCCTAATAGAAACCCCCTAGGTTTGTTTAGGTAAATCAAATACACTCCCTTGGTGAATCAAAGCACACAAATTAGGTGGAAAATCACCATCTATTTTTTGTGACAAACAGTGTGCTACCATGTGACATTGTGATATTGGGTGGCATTGTGATACTACATGACCTTATGCTACCAAATGACATTTCAATGTCATATTACATTTCACTATCCTATAACATTATGCTATTACATGACACTGCGTTGTTGTGAGACATTGTGGTATCATGCAATATTTGACTATCATGTGACATTGCACTATCATACGATATTATTTTGTCATGAGATAACATGGTGTTGTAAAACATTACACTATCACATGATATTGTGATGTCATATGATAATTGTGATGTCACATGACATTATACTATCATTTAGCATTATGATATCATATGACAACATGGTGTCACATGATAATATGGTGTTGTAAAATAATATAATGTCACACAACAACATGGTATCATCTAATAACACAATTTTCATATGAAAACATGGTGTCATATGATACCATGTTTTCACATGACATTATGCTATCATGTAACACCATGATGTCTTATGACACTATGTTTTCACATAACACCATGTTGTCACATGATAGTGCAATGTCACATGACATGATTTTCCATATGACATTTCACTATCATGTAAAAACATGGTTTCATGCATAATATTCTATTTATACCCACTACCTACATACCACCCAATGCCTTTTGCTAATTTATAGTCATGGGAACCATTTACCCTAATTACCCTACTTGCCTATAAATAACTATACAGTGACCTATTTTCACACTTTGCTTATAATTTTTCCTCATGCCTACCTAATTTCAAACCAACCTACCAACTATTTCTCATCCCTATAGTCCACCTACTTCTAAATCAACCTATAGGTACCTACTTTCAAGCTCTAACTCAAAAATTTTAGGTTTCCATGGATTTTGCATCTGTAGAAACTCAGAGTCCATCAGAGAGTATGCACAATTGTGTTTTCAAAAACCTATTACGTCTAGATTTCTTGTAGATGTTGGAGCAGTTGGAATTATATGTTGGATGGGTTGATCAATGCCAGCTCAGAGGCTTGGCATAGATGTTGTAGTATGATTTGGATATCAACAACAATCTACTATGATCTCTACTTGGTAGTTATAATCATAGTGAGAGACAATTCTATGTTTAATTTAACTATAAAACAATATACTTTGGGATGTCTCCATTAGATATCCAAAATTTAATAGGTCTTTTGCATTATAATGCATGTCCTATTAGCACTAAGGTCATCTTATCTAATGATGATAAAAATTATTTGGATTTGATTTATAAAGTGTCCATTAACCCATATAGTAAGTTTTATTATTCCATTGCATGTTTTACTTTTATATAACTGAATCATTTATTATAAATAGTTTGGTATCCTGATTTCATTACATGTTTTACTTTTTTGTTTTCATTATAGATAATCAAGATTGAAGGGGGATCCCCATTAAGAAAATAAGCAATCCATTTCTCAAATCTATTATCCATTTCTTTCAAGTGAGAATTGTTTTAAAAGGAAGACCATCAGGCATTCCCTTATGGGCTATTTACTATATTCTTCATTCTCTCTCAGGTGTTATATGTGATTGGTACATAGTTATTTCAAGAAAGATTAGGAAAGAGTTAAATTTTGTGTTCTCAAAGGATAGTTACATTATTTCTTCTTCCAACTACATTCTAGCATTGTACTTTAAGGCCTTATATGAAATATATAAAGCTAATATTCCCACTAGCCTACATCAAAAAATGAAGGCCAATGCTTTGTCTATTAGGGAACATGAGGTATGTTTAGTTTTCCCAAGTCTCATTTTTTGTTTTATATATATATATATATATTAAATTTTAATATTTTTTAGCCTGTTATTTGTTACAAGAAAGAGTGTGTGTTTATGACAAAAAAATAGGTAGTAAGTAAAGTTTGGTGTGCTTCAGAGGGCTCTGGTGATACCTAGTTGATAGAGTCTTCATTCAATTCATTTAGAATTTCAAAATTCCCAAGAACTATTTTTGTTTCATCTCTACTTCCAGGTTTCCCCAAATTTCCTTTAATGTCTTTTTACAATATTATTCAATGCAAAAAATTATATTCATATTGTTTTTTAATTTATCTTTTGTATTTGACTCAAAATTTTGTCATTGAGGAATCTCCCATAAAACATGATCAATGTTTTCCATTACAACTTTATATATGATTTGAATTTTGTTAGAATTTTCTATTTAAATAAGAGAATAAATTACTCATTTGTAGGTTAAACCATCGATGTCTCTCTGACAAACACAATAAATCATCAAGAGCCAACTCCCTCAACCACAACAAGAAATGAAGAGATAACTCTGGCAAGGACACCCAAAATAGGTGAGGTAGTCACCCCAACATAGATAGGTAATAATATTAATAGAATCAATTTGAATTTGCATCTATTTTATGTTTTTGAATTTACTATTTTTGAATAAATGTTTTGTTGCAGTCCATCCAACCTCTATTAGTAGATTGAGAATTATGCCACCACCCCCACCACCAACATAGATTCATAGAAGAGGAAAGAAAATATCTCCCTACACAATGTAAAGGAACACAAGAATTTTTAGATTTCTAAACTTACTTGATTGGTGGTCTTTCGAGTCCACAAGGACTAACATGTTTGTAGGATATTGATCTGGATGAAGAATTTATTAGCATTGAAAAAAGGCCCTTAGATATTTGTGGATCAACATAAATCAATATGCCTTCATAATTACCTCATACCTCTTCCCCCCCACCAATGATAATTTAAATGTCTCTGACAATTCCTTTACTAATTTTTCCTTGGATAATCTAATTTTTTATGATCTTCTTTGTAATCTACATGAGGGTATTATTGATTAATTTAATGAATTAAAATAATGGGAGGCAAGGGTGAAAGTTCTTATCAAGGAAATAAATGCTCATTACCATAACCACTTTGAAATAATGAATTTGTTGTTTCTTGTTCAAAATTAACCCTCCAAGATTGATTGTTTATTCAATCAAGCTCAATTTGGATTGATCTCTATGGACAATGCTTATAATGATATGATTTTGGACATTATGATCAACAGGTTAGAAAACTTAAAAGGTGAAGTCCAAGAATATTTCAATAAATGGGCTAAATATATCAACTTGGTTACCATCACTCAAGTAGAGAAAGATAAAGCTATGGTAAGTTTTATTTATTTATAATGTGTATTTTGATTATTATAATACCTTCATATGTACTTGACACATATATTATTTATTAATTGTAGGTAAAATACTAAAATTTGAAGCAAGAAACACATTTTATTAATGTGAATTTTAAAAATACATGGAAAAGTATCTCTATGACTATTACATTGAAAGAAAAGTTGGTTATGTTGAATAAACAGAACAACACATTGAAGAAAATAATTAAGGGGCATGGTATTAATCTGAGCATTCTATTAAAGTAAAAAAAAATATGAGGATCTTATAATTATTTTAATAGGGGATGAATATAATGAGGAGAGGGTGATTCTTGCATAAATTAATTCTACTACAAATGATCTTCAAAAGGAGGGAGTGATAATCGATGATTCAGTTCCATGGGCATGTCAAGAAAGTGGGGTCTCCATGGGTGGGGATGGAAAACTTGGTGGTATAGAATCCAAACCAGAAAAATGTTGATTTTTTAAGTTATATTGTCTAAGATGATAGTTTTTATTTCTTAAAACTATTTATTCCATGTTTATTTCAAAGGCACTTGTTTTATTTAATGACAATTTATAGTTATTTAAAATGATAGTTTCTATTGTTTAAAACAATATATACATTGTTTGTTTGAAAGACAAATTTTTTATTAAATTATAGTTTAAAGTTTTTTGAAATATATTTAGATATATGATTTTAATATTTAATATATAAAATTTATTATTTCCAAGTTTATATATTGTATCGAGAAAAATCAGAGTAAATATTCTATGAAATTATATTGTTCTACTATAGTTCTATTATTTGAATGCATTGTTATACTCTTATAGTATTTATAGTATTGAATTCATTATTATAGTGTTATATAATTATAGTAGTATATTTTAATGAATTTTTAAACCATTTTACTAGTGGCATTGAATGCTTTTGTTGTGATGGAATTTGGAAATATGCAAACATAACTATAGGAAAAAATATTTCTGGTAGTAGTATTTGAATATTGTATTAGTTGTAGGGAAAATAGACTATTGTAGGGTCAATATTCCATAGAATGATAGTGTTATATTATTTTTAGTCTTGAATGCATTATTAGTGTTATATTTTTCTAGTAGTTGTAGATTTGAATGCATTATTACACTGTTCTAGTAGCTATTGCATTAAATGCATTGATTGTGGTGGAATTTGAAAATATTTCCAATATATTTGTGTAATGGTACTAATGTAAACATGTAATAGAATAATTATTATTACACTAATATGTATGTATTATATCTATGTATCTACTCTCTAAATTACTATTATAGACAATTAAGATAATGAAAAACAAGAAATCTTAATAATGGGAGTTTTAATGACAATAGAATTGGCATCCTATGATGCATCATGCATATATGCATAGACATAAGACTTGTATGTTTCAATGAATGCTATAATGAAATTCTCTATACAATGTTAATGACAATTATGATTTCTAATTAATGAATGACATGCATTGTAAAAATAAAAGTACTATTTAAAATACATAATTTTAATAGGATTAAAAAAATATCAATTCAAATGTACTGAATAAGATTCATGATTGTAATATATACATAATAGATTACTAAAATTAATGTATTTTAAAATTGAAGAATAAAAAAATATTTTAAAAAATATTAATTACTATACTTATCAAATTAAAAGTCAGGTAGCTAAAAAAATCCTCGAGAAACTTCCTCATTGTAAGTGTGATTTGCATCTACCATGTTAGTGTCGTATTCAGTCTTCGTATTATCATCCTCTATATTAGTAGTTGTATTAGTCACACCTCCTCTTTCCACTAGATAAATCCATGTTTCACATGCTCTATAATATGGAAATTTATCCATATAATAACACAAAACATATAGTCTCAAGCAATTCTCTATATTTTTTATCCAATCTATTTCTTAGTTTTGACTTCATGAAGGATAATGCACTTAAAACTTGCTCATCTTCCACATAACCCAAATTCATTGTTTAAAAAGTTCATATAATCTAAAATATTCACTAATACTTTCTTGTAATACACTACATGGATAATGTTTTTTTTCCATAGATGAGTAATGGCAACATTTTATATTGGGTCACTTAAACACTATAATTGATCCATCATTGTAATCCCAAATTGTGTTGACTAAGATATCAGTAACTATTTATTTAAAATACCATTAATTTAAACTATATCCACATCTACAGTTTTATAGAAATGCATTATAATTAAACCCATGTGTTTGTGAAGTAATGTGTTGATCTATTCTTGACTATTAATAATATTCTAAAAAATGGGATTCACAACTCCCATGCCCTCCAAAAACTCATCCCTTTTAAAATATTCTCTAATCTCATGTGGTAAACTTTGTGATATTTTTCTCAATTTAATTTTTGTTTGAGAAAAAATAGTATCATATAGTAAATGTGTCATAGGTACATCTTCAAGCTCAACTCCCACAACTTCAAGTCTTCTAAAGCAAGTGTGCATTGGGATCTCAATGCCATTTACTATGACACAAATATGATCATGTATATTGAATTTCAAATAACTCTCTAGATTTTAAATATCTATCAAAATTTTCTAGGTTCTAAAAATAGGACTGTGAAATATTTTATTTGATGTGTATAATATATCTAAACATTTACATACATGATATCTCAAACTTATGAAGTCAACAATATAGATAGATCTCTCTTGCGCATATTCCATTAAATTGTTGATTTTCTTAACATTGGAAAAATAATACATAATGTGAGTAATATTTCTAAATAGGTTAAATAACACATTGAATCTTTTTCTTTGTCAACTTCCCTATGATATTTATACATAAACCCTATCAAAGATGGATATTCCTAAAAAATTCTATAGGTAGGTTAATATATGAAAATCCATCTAGTTTCAACATCTTTCAATAGTTTATTACCATCTATCACCCTAATTACAAATTTCTAGAACTCCATAAATATTTTTGGGCTGCTTGACATGTATGCATGCAAGTCATGAATCAACTCTTCCACTTTTATGACATTATTGAATGTGCTAAAAATTTTGTATGCAAGATTTATCCTATGTGCCATGCAATGGATTAGAATAATAAATGGGGAAACTGTTGTTTGTAGTCAAACATAAAGACCCTTTCTATGCCATTGCATCACTAATGCTCCATCAGCACCAACACACACTAGCTTTGTAGCTATGGCATAATCATCCATCCCAGCTCTCTCCCTTAAATTAGATACTAACATTTTATGGAAGATTTTTAAATTACAATATTTTACCATTTTATGGAAAACTAAAAGATGAGATTGCTTTGTATAGTGTTCAAAGGTGTACACATGCATATAAACCCATGTTGTGTTGTCAACTACAGTGACCTCATCAATGGATAAAGAGATAAATTGTGATCTCTTAACACTTTCTTTCAAATCTTCCTTCTCAACAATGGCTAGACATTTTATAATTTCCCAAGCATTCTTATCTGACCAATGTGACTATGGAATATCTAGAAACCCATTATGTTGAAACAAAAAAAATTAATCTACATAATTAGAAATGGGTCTTCCCTCTTTTAAAATGTGGAAAATTGTAGAGAACTATACATATTTTCCCTAAGATTGGACTGTATAATTTTTTCAAATTATTCTTTGCTGGTTCCCCCTTTCTCAACAAGATGTTTTTGTCATTTTTGATCATTTTCAAATTCCTAGGCATATCTTACATGCATGAATTCTTTTCCATTTTTCCATCTATGATTTATTTTTATCTATCGATCTGGGTGCTTGATGGATATGTACAGTTTCCCACAATATTTATCAATTGCATCCAATTTAAGTTGCATTTTATGATCTTTTCCAAGTTTCCAACTACAAATTATACATCTACATTCTCTTGGAGGCTCATTACCATTTTCTATTTCTAAAAGATCTATAAATGGAAATTTTGAAACCTAGTCAAATTGAAAAGACCTTCCTATTGTCCATATACTTCTCTTCCTCTATCAAATTTTTTGAGTGGAGTTTTCAACAAAATTAGGTGTCTAAAAAGAACTACATGTTTCTTGTGAAGTGCCTAGAGGAGTGAATTCTACTAAAATACCTAGAGGTGTGTCTTTTAGGGGTGGTATTTCATCAATAAAATATTCAAGTGGTGAAAAGTTATTGGGATTAATATTTTCTAGTGAAATAGTTTCAATATCCATGTCAATTTTTGCATTGAAATGGTTTTGTAATTATTCTAAATTTAAAAAAAATTAAACTAATATTTTTAAAAGAAGTTTTAGAATTACTTGTATTTGAAGTTCCTAATGTTTATGTATCCCAATTTCTTGAATTTTTAAAATAAGACATGATTTTGAATTTTTTTAGTATTTACTATGGTACTTTACCCTTGATATTACCTCCTAATGCCATAGCTTTATTTACAAGTAATTTATTGTGGTTTACTTTCCCACCATCATTAGATGTCAACCTATAATCATTTAATATAGTGGTACTAGGTTACAAGGTACCACCCCATGGTATAGTGCTTTAGGGCATCAGTCCATGACTGCATGACACACTACCATTAGATGTTATGTTGCCTCCACATGGTACCTTGACATCATGTGGCACATTTCCATCATGTGGCACATCACCATTGCATAGTACATTACCATAAAGTATTAGATTACTATCTCTCATCACATCACCACCTGATGGTAGGTTACCATCATGCAACACTTTGCATTCAAGCAATATTTTTTTATGCATCGCAACACCACTAAGTGATAGATTATCATCATGTGGTGTAGTGCTACTATGTGATAGGTTTCCTTCACACGGTTATATGCAATTAGGCTTCAAATTTCCTTCACATGACATAATTTTGGTAGAGGTTGATTATTGAAAGTCTAAAAATATTTAATTGGAGTTTGGCATCAACTCTCAATATCTTCACAATCTGTTAAAAAAAGATACTTTGGTGGTAAGATCATGATCTTTGAGAGTGGGAACATATGTAGTTTTACTATATATATGGTGAATTGTATGGATAATATAATAAATATTGTTAATCATTGGCAAGTTGACCCCTAAACTAATTAAAATCTTGGAATTTTAGGTGAAAGGGTCAACTAATGTACACTAAAAACTCACCAAATTTAAATTTCCCAAAATTGAATATTCATTAATTAACAAATATTCACCACTAAAATGAACCTTGAGAATAACCAAGGTCTAAATTTTCCAAGTGTACAAGACTAATGTGATATATAATTCATAAATATAATCTAAATTTTCCATCCCTCCCCAAATATAGTAAGAGAATTATTGGTTTAAAGGAGAATAAATGTGTAACTGGGTGTGTGTAACACACCTTGCCTTTGCATGAGCCTAACTTGAGTTCTTTGTTACTAATTGACATAAAATCAAGATCATGTTATAATATATAATCAATGTATATAATCTAAAATTTAATTCATTAAGGATATTAAAATTAAAAAAATAAGGTTTAGGAGTACACCTTGTATTGATACAATTACCTTACCTATTGACAACATGATTTGAAATATGTATTATTATCAGTCACTAAAATTGATGTTAAGACAAATATATAAATCTATAAAGTGTATATATCTAAGTACATGAAGATATATTAGAATTCATATGCCCCCAACATTGTAGAAAAGGTGAGTTACCACCTAACAATTGAGATTTGCTCAATTATGCAACCAAATCATACTTATAACCTAGTGAGCATGAGTGAACAAAGTCAACACATACCATAATTTTGTGATTTTGGATGATGTAATCAATTATAAACTATAAACTTGGAAAATTTGAGTGATTTAATCATCTCACCCATAATAAAATTTAACCAGCTATTATAGTAGATTCATTCAATATACTATGTAATAATTTGACTTGGTGGGTAATGATAGTACATAGAAGATTTATAAAATCTAAAATAGATTTGTATTTTGTAATATTAGGTATATATTGCATAGCATATTCACCTTAGATATGTCCCATGATAAAATTGTGTATAAAAATGGTGCCAATGTATAAATTTCTACCACATCTATGATTTTTAATTATATAGTTGTGTGTTTTGTCTAATTTGTAATTTTTTAAACGTTTGGGTAGCATGTTACCATAGCATTCCCCCACTATATGTGGAAAAATATGAAAATGTAAATAAGTATCAACGTGAAGTTCATGTTTCCAAAATTTTCCCCCACTAAATTTAGGTGTGTGGAATATTGAAAAGTGTGTATAACATGCTTCCAAAGCATGGCCCCACTAATTATGAAACTGTGTCAAATGTGGAGAACATGCCTCTATGATATGTCCCCCCTAATATGCCCCCCCCCCTCCCACACAATTTTATGTGAGTTAATAATATAAACTTGTAGTTACCTCACCTCAAAAGTATACTACAACTTTATAATATGTGAATGGACCCATGTAGCATATATAAGAACATGTCTGGATAATTTTGAAATTGAAGTGCATAGAATAATGTGATCACATGAAATACTAAGATTAATTATAAATATCATGACAATGTCTATGTATCAATAGTACAAACTCAAAAATAAAATAAGCATACACATAAGAGCACACAAAACTAAGTCAACATACAATGGTCCTAAGAGATCGTAAATAAAGGGGATGTTAAAAATCTCCATAATCTAAAGGACATGACTAAGTAAAATGTCCACAAAATCAGGACTAACATATTCAAATGTCCATATGACAAAAAATTATATATAAAATACAAAATAAATCACACATAGGAATGGGGGCCATAAATAAAGGAGAATATTCAAATGCTCAAACAAGCAAGACAATAGGAAGAAAAGACACTCAAGGTAATGCATAAAATAAAGCATAAATAACTAAAATAAACATATGATATTAGCCTATGGATCAAATTTATTAGCAAAAAACTTCAAGTGCATAGGCTATCAAGTATCCTAATCTATAATCATGGATATATTAATGTCTAAGTACATATAATCACAAATATTATAATGAAGATACCATATAATGATATCACTTATGTGAATCAAGATCAAATAATTAGATGCCCCCAATGTTCACATGACATGAGTAGAGGGAAGGACCAACATTTGAAGTAATAATATATCTTGTATCAATGAATGTATGTATCAAACTCAAGTAGAATCATGACACACATATGAATTAACACTCTAAACTACACCCTTAGGAGAAGATGGTTCAATTCTCTCCATGTTTGGGGTAATATGGGATTGGTCCAAAGGTTGTGGGTGACCTATAGGAGGACCAACCTCTATGTTATGGGAACATATCCCTTGATACATCAACTTGAGATTACTTTACAAGACCTACTTATGTTGGGTTCAAAAGAGACAGATAAAATTTACAAAGGGAAACATGATCTAAAGAGTTAATGCATCAATATTCATCTATCCACACTAACTGATCTTCAAACAACACTTCATGAATCAAGTAAAGGTTTATTATTGAAACAAGATTTATAATGAACTCCTAAGAATAACTATCTCATGCGAAGGATATGAAGGATGTCTAAATCTTGAAGGTAATGGAAAAGAGGTCTACTTGAGACACTAACAACCAACTTACTCTTAAACATAACTACCAACAATCTAACACATCACATGACTTTCACAAGATGGAATTCTAGTAATTAGGTGAAGGAGAGGACCTACAAATGAGGATAAATGTCACATTTTCTAAAAATAAACAAACCATAACACACTAATTGTAACCAATAAACATATAAACAATCCTTTCTTTATTAATTATCAAGGTTCTCAAGATATAATTTAGTAGAGTTTCATTCACCCAACTGAGGGATGCATACAATGGCCTTAAGGCCTCAATAAATAAAAAATATAAAAGAGGTAGAAGATAATTTGGCATGAAAATTTTAATAATAGGTCATT
Organism: Torreya grandis; assembly: GCA_037957365.1. Lineage (NCBI taxonomy): Eukaryota > Viridiplantae > Streptophyta > Pinopsida > Cupressales > Taxaceae > Torreya > Torreya grandis. The sequence continues at coordinate 163,833 of JARHVA010007879.1, forward strand.
ATTTACCACAATAAATCCATCATCAATTACAAGTAGCCATAATAGTCCCCATGTTCCCTCCATGTGTTGTTCTCCTAGTTGGTGGCCTTTAATGAACCCTTTAGGCATTGAGGTGGAGTAGTGGAGGTTGGTGTAGACCTATTTAACCTCTTATATAGAATTATCATGTAATTTAAATAGACACCTAATCATTTTTTATAGTTACACTTGTGCATTATGCCCTCATTAGCCCTCATGGGTAATTAAGTATCCCACCCTTCTCCTTGCATGTTGACTAGGATTGAAAAATTGTCCATTTTCCATGATGAAAATGAGAAGTGTATTCTCACCCTTATGCACCAATTATAAGGGTGCACTTATCCTACATTTACTCTCTTATTATCACCTCTATACCATTAGTCCTTTTTCCTTGTTGACCATATAGGCATCTTAGGCAATTAGGTCTAGTCACATGATGTTTGTTTCTTGAATGGACATGAAACCTACATAAATCCTTAATAATAGGAAATATGAACATGTCTTAGGTTTGAATCAACATGATATACCAATATTTAGTATTTCCAAGTAGCTCACACCTATAATTTTTGTTTACTTGGTGAGTAAGACAGCTTCACTAGCTTCTACAAACTGGCCATTTTGTGTAGAATTATAGGAGCATTTATAGGTATATTTTTGTAAATTTTAATATTTGAAAAGATATAATACATATAATACTACCTAACCCATTTATATTCAACTTTTAGTTAATTATTTACCTTGAAAATACTACAAAACATTAAAAAATAGAGTTTATGGGGCTATCCATACACTATCCATATAGACCAGTACCATAACTATTGTATCCTCTGAGTATATTATGTGATCAAAGTTTTTACTAGGCCATTTAAGGGTGTTTAATTACAAACATATCAAATTTTCCCAAATCAGGTTTCTCTTAAGGTTTATGTAGGGTTTTAGAGGTCTACCATATTAATGATGGTTCATAAAGTACATACCTCTAAATGAAAATAGTATGCCATAAACATCTAGCTCATATACCTCCTTAAATATCTTGAAGATTTATTGGTCCCATGTAGACTATATAGAGAGATGTGGGTGTAAGTTGGCAGACTTTGGACTCCTTGTAATCTTTCTAAGCCTATTTGTAGTCTTAGTGATTATTCATAAATATAGTATCTTTAATCCAACTTTCTTCCATGTATTTTGAGTTTATATGGGTTTCCATATTTCCCTAAGAGCATTTTCTCTGATTCCCTATGTTTGCAGAGATATGAACATTGAAATGATGGTTCATGGTGGCTGATTAGGTATAGTGTAGTTCAATCTAGGAGTTGAGATGAGATATAAAACTTGTATTCTCATGTATTAAAAACACATATATAATGGTTTAAAACATCAATATGCACCTTCTCATATCCTTTAATTTGATTAGGGAGGTCTGATATGCCACATGACAAAAGGTTAGGGTCTTGAGGCCTTAAAGATGCTTTAAGCCTTACAAGACTAATACTAAGTCTAAGCCTCTTGTAGGTAGGTTGGTGGTCTCATCATCATCATCATATCACCTTTATCTAATTTATTCAACCCTTCTTCAACTATCTCCAACTAGTTAAACTCCATCTCAATCTCCTTATCTCATAATCCTACCTTAACTGCCATTGTTACTAAGGCTAAGTATTGGTGACCTGAGTAACCTTTTATACCCTTAAACCATAGTGATGTATTTTTAAAACCATATAACATGCTATTAAGATATGGTAACACCTTTGGGATCATGTATCAGCTTCAACCTTATCTTCGGTATACCCTTATATCCTTACCTAAGGTTTATGGATAATCAAGCTTATGTAGCCCTAATGGTTAGTTTAGTACTTTCTTACTTTAATTTAAGGATATTAACATTTTGGAAACCTTTTCATGTCCTTTAAACTAGTTTATTTTTGGTTTTACCCCTCCAAAAGTATCAAAACATTAAAATACATCAACTATTATGATCAGTCTTGTGCACATCAATTCTAGGCCTAATAGGCCATTAAGCTCTCTTTTACCTCAAAGGATCAAGAGAATTTAATATAATGTATTTTAAACATTTATGGAAAGATAGATAACCTATATTTATTATTATGTTTCACTTTTATTTAGGTTTTCACACCTCTTCTCCAATGTGCCTTCTTGCTTGAAACTATTTATTTAGCCCTAAAAGTCCTAATAGTTTATCAAGATTCTTGTTTGCATTCAAGAGAAACTAAAAACCATTGAGAGACTATCCAAAAACTTTTATTTTCTTTCTTTAAGCCTCTTCACTAATTATTTTCATTACATTTTTTATTCTTTCACCCATGACCCAACCTATACGTGGCAGTCTTGGGCTTTGGCTGAGTAGATGCGAGTGATGAGTCCTATATTTGAAATGATCATTCCAAATAATTAATATCTATATTAATTATTATATGAAATTTAAAAACTAATTATACCTTATACACCTTAAATTTTCCAATAAATTGACTCTTATGCTCAATTGTCATGTTGCTACAGTTAGGCCTATAAGCGGTCTTTCTAGGCCTATTGACTATGAGAGTGTAAAATGAGGGGTGGGGTTTCTTGTTTCATTATTTCCTTGGGTAATAAATAGTTTTTTAAATTATTTTTAATCCTTAAAATTTTATTTAAATATTCATAACTTTAAAATTCCCTCAATGTTCTTGAATCTTGCCATTGTAGCCATATGTACATGGAATCTTTTACAGGGTTCTCAGCTTGGGGTAGTTGAGATAGTGTTGATCTTATCTTATATTTATCTCTCCAAATTAATAATTATTAATATTTCCTATTTATCCACTAATTTTATAAAAATATCATACACTTTAACCCAATAATAGTTACTTTACTTTCTTAGTCTACCCAAATAGGATTGTAGGTGCCTAACTGAGCTTGTCTCTTTAAGGTTGATGTGAACGGTCGATCCTTGTTTCACCATATTAAATTAATATCCCATGAATTTTATATTCCTTTATTACTTTCAAGGATACTAAATTTTTCTCTATATCTCATCCCAATAGCCCTCCATTTGCTTAGACTACCTTAGGCTTGTAGGTGCCTGAATGAAGGGTAGTTTCTTAAGGATTGAGTATAAGAGTGGTTATGAGTGTAAGGAAGTTTTTGGAATGATGAAAACACAATATAACATGAAAAAATATTATTATTTTTAATTTTATAACTTATATTTACGTTTCCCCATATTCAATATAAAGATACCTATTTACTCTTGCAAGAATTTCACATAACATACACAACAATCACATTAGAGTAGGACTTAAAGGGATTGTTTGGTCATATAGTGCTATATATGTGTTTTGGAGGAAATGAAAATTAATTTTATTCAATTAACCCATAATTAAATATTAAAAACACCAAATACTTCCATCCTCATGCACTAAAATCTCTACAATATGGAGAAACTTGTCTATAATCTACAATGGAGAAAACATGAATGTTTCCTTACTTATCAAGTGTCACACATGTGAACCAAGGGTGGAGAGTGATGGATATGGATATTTAGGACTCTTATAAGACACATAAATAAATTATTTACAAAACCTTCAATGATTCACCAAACTTGTTGCGATTATGATCCATATACAGATGAAGAAGACAACTTAACTTCTCAACCTATGTGTTTGTTCATAAAGTATAGGAAATGAATTTGCACACTAATGACTAGGATATAAAGGTAATGTGACCCCATTACTCTATCCACTATCTTAGATCATCACCTTCTCTCTCATGTACATACTAACCACAAACCTAAAAGCTTATCCATGGCTACCAAAGAGCTCAGTAGAGAAAGGGAAATAATTTTGGAACTATCTTACACATTTTAGACATGAAACTTTTCTTAGACACTTGAAAGAGACCTTACATGAATTAAATATCCTTTTCCAACTGTAACATGGATATATGGATCTTTACAAGGGTGGAGATACCTATGAAGCCTTACTTTCTTGCATCTTCTCAAGTTTTAGACCTTAAGACACCATTGGTAGGAAAGAGGATGGAAATTAGAACTCAAATGACATTTTAAAGCATATGGTATGGTTGGGGTGACTTTAAGGGATGTACCTTCCCATGTGTGGGGTGAATTTGATGAATATAAGGTGGGTATGGCTAAACAATGAACTCTTTATTATATGGAACTACCCCAAAAAGACTTTGTGATTGAAAAGAGACCCTTTTAGGACCCTTATAATATAATGAGAAACTAAAATATTCCCCTTTCCAAATGTTTATAATTAAAATGACTCATATGAGGTGTTTTAAGGTCATTTAATGCCTTTAAAGGGCTAGTTAAATCATGAAATAGGTTTGGGTGAACAAACCAAGTAAAATTACCTTGAATATAAATTAGACCTCATTTAATGACTTAAATAATATCTAGTCATCCTCTCCATCTTGATATAAATGTATATTCTCAAGGAATGTCTTAAAATAAGCCTAAAACTATGAAAATTATTACATTAATCTTTGTCAAATTAACTTAACTTCCACTAAAGATCCTTAATTTTTTAAAACAAGGAAAATACTACTCTCATATTTCATGAGACATTGAATCCCTTCCAATCAATTAAAAGACCATAATGACATATTAAAACATCCTATAAAGGCCCAAAATAGTTATGAAATGGCGACTTCAAAATTAATCTCCAACACATATAATGACACCTCTAATAAGTGCTAAAAGGCTTTCAAGGCGAATTAAGAGACTATGACAACATCTACACCATCATGTGTAGGATTGGAGGGGTTCTATGGGAATTTTTTTGATTATATGGGTTGATATTTGTCTTGGGAGGCCAAATTTTCAACATCTTTAGTGACTCATAAGGGTTGAACATCCTACTGGTCAAGGAACCAACTCTCCATGATAGTCATGATCCAATTGAGATGACAAGATGACTTCGATGGCCATTTACTTAGACTATGAAATAGATTAGAAATTTAGAAAAACTCTAGGACTACATCAACTACACACATAAGGAATAAATTAAACATAATAAAAAATAAACACCTAATTCCTAAGTAATCAACAAGACATGATATAAAGCAACTAAGGCAATTATCACACTAAACATACATTATCACACTTATTAGAATCAAAAGAACAACTGATAATATAAAAAACTAACTTAAACACACCTCATTTCTCCTTTAGGATCAAATGGGAAGGTAATTTTATCATCATGGCACCATGAAGTCAATTTACTATATGATGACTAGAATGTAATTAGGTGTTTCTCATTGAAGGAGCACTTCCACTTGTATCTAGGGATATCTGCATGTTCATATCCTCTTAAAAGATCAAATTAATCTTATTGATTCACCTTTAGGTGTATAATATGGATAGGTGAGTCAAGTACCCAATCATATTCATCCCATACTTGTCTACTTTTCTTGAGTAACCTCTATTCTACCTCACCCATAGGATGTTCCTAATCAAGACAAATAGTTTAAAGTGGTTCTTGTAGCATGCTTACAAGGTTGATTTGAAAGAGAAGTGGATCTTTATTCATGATATATTGAGGCCATTATAATTTAGTTTCATTCACTAATATTGAGGAAGAATCTTTGAATGGAAGGAGGGGATGATAACCTTGTTTGAAGACCTTGAACATGTCACCTTAAAGAGGGAATACTTCTTTGAATGGCATGCATAGAAGGCATCCATATTATTATTTGATGGTATTGTATTCCTCACTTTCAATAAGGCCATGGAATTATTTGATCATAGAATGACCTAATCTTATGGTTTCAAATAATTCCATTTTCTAATCCTTATATAATTCAAATTTGATTGGGCTCTCTTCAGGTTAGACAATGCTTGATGTAGGAGTAGATATAACACTACTTGAAGAAGATTTAGGCACCATATATCCTTGTTAATGATCATATAAATCTAATAAATATTATACCACTTATTATATACCACTTGAAACTCCATTTATCATCACAACTTGGTTAGCTTGTCTATCTTCCAAGTCTTTGTATCTTATAACTGCTATAAGGTGAATAGATGTTACACTTTCACACTCCTCAAGATTATCATGGGAAAGGGAAGCTATCATATCATCAAGGATATATTAAATTTCATATTATTATTTATTCTTGAAGGAATAATTGTGTCTCTCCTAACGAAAAGGTCTACTAATAATGATTACTTCCTTTACTTCACTTAAACTTCCTTGACCAACTGATACCACAATTTAACCTTCTTCACTTGCTTTATAAATTATAGGATACTTATCAAGAAGTGGAATGGAATATCATTGAAATTAATATAAAAGAGAGGTCATGTATTATTCATTCCCCCCATTCATTTCCTCACTTTTAACAATGAGCATCTCATCTTTCTTATACATGTTGTCTTGAATGGACCTCCATGATAGGAATGTTTTGGGCTCTTGAAGATGGAAGATGGGATTTGGATGGTTTTAGATTTTCCTTTCACTTCAACATATTAGTTTATGATTGGATCATTTAACTTTCCCCATGACTACACTACTTGGCTCTAATTTGGGATCTTATATTTAGAAACTTCTTCTATTGTATGTGTTATAGCTTTGAGGCATGAATGAAGGTATATTCTCTTGAGATGGTATTAATATTGATATTTCCAATGAATTAAACAAGTGATTATTTGTAATTTCAATCTCCTTATTATATGGGATTAAAAAATAATCCTTATTTGATCACAAATCTCTTTAGGCTAGTTAAGAAGGGAAAGGCTCTACAAGGTTTGATCTGAAACATGAAGCTTATCCCTCTTAACACACTCTTCTTATTTTCTTTTCATAATTTATTGGATGGATATCCAACTATGAAAGGCTTGAGGAGATTTTGGGGAACTTAGTAGGTGTTAAAAATCATATCACTCAATCTTATAGGGAAGGATGGGATAATTGAAAGAGGACTGATGTGAAATGGAGGAGGGTACATGGGGATGATGACTCTAAATATGTTTCCTCTCATGAACTACCAACTTATCTTCTATGATTGAAACTAGAACACATATTTCCAATGTATCACTATTAATCCCTGAATGTCCTCTTTCATAAGATATGCCCACTTCCTCTAATCTTGTTGTAATAAATCTCTCATATCCTTAATAGTATGCCTAGGAACCTATTTACCATACCCTTTCTATTTGTCAATCCTCACCATGTTTCTCTCATAACCCAATAATATTTTCTTAAGGATTGAAATCTAATGGTTTGAAACATGGATAGGCTAAATAAAAGTATCATGATATTTACAAGGTTGATTAAGAGGATAGGTGGGATGCCAAGGGGGTTGATAATCTTGGTAGTAAAGAGGCTTATAGGACTGAGGTAAGCTATCATTTTTTGGTATGTGTTAATAAAGGATTGGCAAGGATCATGATGGGGTTAGTAAGGGTCATAAGGATGATGATAATGAGGTTTAAGATAGAAATATGGTTGACATGCATCCATTTACACATCATGAAATAACTAAGATTAAATTGGATTACCAATCAAAAATATGTTCTTACCATCATGTTTAGACCTTTCAATGACCTTTGACATGAAAAATTCACTATAAATTTACCATGAGTATAGTTCAAAATACTTGATATGACTAATTAACACAAGTATCTATTCCAATTTATTGAATACTCAATCCCAATGGGAATGATAGAACTATTAACACTCCAAACTATACCCTTAGGATAAGATGGTTCAATTCTCTCAAAATTTTAGGTAACATGGGATTGGTCTAAAGGCTATGGGTGACTAATAAGAAGACCAAACATCTAGGTTACCCTAGTACATCATCTTGATCTCACTTTATAAGACTTAATGATGTTTGGGTGAAAAGAGGTAGACAAAATACACAAAGGTAAACCTAATCTAAAGAGGTGATGCATTGATATTCATTTATCCACTCTAATTGATCTTCAGATAACACTTCATGAATCAAGTAAAGATTTATAATTGAAATAAGCTTCCTAATTAAATCCTAAGCATGATTATTTCATGTGAACGATATGAAGGATGTTTTTAAATTTATGTCAATGGAATATAGGTTTGATTGAGACACTAACAACTAACTTAAAATTCAACATAGCTACCAACACTCTAAAACATTGTATGATCTACATAGGATGACATTTTAAAAAATAGGTGAAGGAGAAGAATTAAAAATTAGGATAAACATCAAAATTTATTAAAATAAATAAACCATAAAACACTAATTCCATTCAATAAACATCTAAAAAATCCTTTCATTATTGATTCTCAAGGTTTTCAACATATAATTTGGCAAAGTTTCATTACACCCAGCCAAGGGATTCAGACAATGGCCTTAAGGCCTCAATAAATATAAAAATTATCAAGATGGAGTATATAATTTTGTGTGTAAATATTAATAATAGGTCATTAATGAACATAATGACTCCATCATCAATTATAAGTAGCCATAACAGTCCCCATACTCCCTCCATATGTTGTTCTCCTAGTTGGTGGTCTTCAATGGGCCATTTAGGCATTGAGGTGGAGTGGTGGAGGATAGTATAGACTTGGGTGACATATTTTTAGAATTATAATTCCATTTTATCAATCACCTCTTCCCTTTTTATAGTTACACATGTGCATTATGCCTAAATTATCCCTTATGGGTCATTAATTAACCCACCCTTCTCCTTTTATGTTGACTAGGCTTCGAAAACTATCTATTTTCCATGATGACCATGAGAAGTGTCTAATAAACCTTAATAATTAGTTACAAGGGTGTAATTATACTACATTGAACCTATTAACATCCCCTTTACACCCATAGTTTTTCTTCCTTATTGACCATATAGGCCTAGTCACATGATGTATGTTTATTGAATGGACATGAAACCTATGTAAGGAGTTAATAATAGGAAATATTAAAATGTTTTAGGATTTAATAAAAATTATATACCAAGATTTAGGCTTTTCAATCAGCTCACACATACAATTTTACTTTACTTAGGTGACTAGGCAAACTTCAATAGTTTCTATAGACTGGACATTTGGTGTAGAATTATAGGAGAATTTAAGAGAATATTTGTGAGAGTTTAATTATTTTAAAATATACAATACATCTCATACTAAATAACCCATGGATCAAAAAAAAATATCAACTTTACACCTTGAAAATGCCACAAAAACCATGTAGAAAATAGAGTTTATGGGGGTGTCTGTATAATGTTCTTACAAACCAGTAACATAGCTAAGGTCTCCTATAAGTATAATATGTGATCCATGTGTATATTATTCCATTTTATGGTGTTTTATTGCAAATATATTAAGTTATCCAAAATTAGGTCTATCTTAGCGTTGATGTAAGGTTTTGGAGGTCTACCATCTTAACGATGGTACATAAAGTACATAACTCAAAACAAAAACTTTCTACCATGAACATATAATCCATGTACCTCCTCAAATATACTAAATATCTCTTGGTCCCAAGTAGACTATATGAATAGATCTGAGTTCAAGTTGGTAAATCTCAAACTCTTTGCAAGATTTATAAGCTTAGTTACAGTCTTAATGATGATTCATAAATATAATCTCCTTAATCCAACTCTTTCTTCCATAGATTTTTAGGTCATAGGGGTTTTCATATTTCAATAAGTGAAATACATTTGAGTCCTTATGTTTGGTGAGATATGAGCATTGAAATGATGGTATAACATGGAAAATTATGTGTAGTGTAGTTTGAGCTAGGAGTTGAGACTATGTTTGATAATTTTCTATATTATCATATCTTAAACATTCCTCTTATGGTATATACACCTTATTAGGGTCTAAAAATCACTATATACCTTATTATGGCCTTCAATTTAAATGGGGAAGTTTGATATGCCATAAGACAAAGGTTGGGGTCTTGAGGACTTAAGGATACTTTAGGACTTATAGACTTAATACTGATTCTAAGCATATTTTAGACACTTTATTAGCCTAAAAATAATCATATCACCTTTATAAAATTTATTCCACACTTTTTCAATCATCTCTAGTTGTAAAAACTCCATCTCAGTCTCATTCTTTCATGTAGGCCTACCCTCAGTGTCATTGCTACCAAGCCTAAGTGTTAGTGACCTGAGTACCATTTTATACCCTTAAACCATAGTGATGGAGATTTAAAACCATATAAAATTATATTATAATATGGTAACATATTTTATATCATAACTCATCTTCAACCTTATCTTCTTTATATCGTTAAATCCTTGCCTAAGATTTATGGATAATCAAGTTTGTGTAGCCCTAATGGTTAGTTTAGTTATTTCTCAACTAAATTTGAGGATATTAACATTTTTAAAAAAATCATGTCATTAATAGTACATTTTTTTATGGTTTCAACCCTCTAATATCCTCAAAACATGTAAATACTTCAAATGTTATGATTAGGCCTATGCACATCAATTTTAGGCCTGATAGGTCATTAAGCCCTCATTTACCTCAAATGATCAAGACACTCCAATATAAGTTAATAAACATTTAAATAAAGATATATACCCTATCTTAAATCTTACATTTCACTTTTATGTAGCGTTCCACACACCTCTTCTTCAATCTTTCTACCTAGTTGAAATTGTTTATTTAAGCCTAAAAGTCCTAATAACCTATGAAGATTCTTATTTTTATTAAAATAATTAAACATTTTAGAGAGAATGATAACCATTGAGATAATATCCAAAAAAAATCTTGTCTCTCTTTCACCCTATTTACTGAGTATGTTCCATTACATTTTCCATTCTTTTATCCATGACCATGCTTGTAGGTGACAATCCTAGGATTTGGCTTAGTAGATGTGAGTGATGAGAGGTGAGTCTTATATTAGAAGGGATAATTAGACATGATTCATGAATTTATTAATTTTAATATTAAATTTAAAAACTCACTTCACCTTATACACATTCAATATTCCTTGAAATGGACTCTTATGCTCAGTTGTCATGTTGTTATAGTCAGGCCTATAGGTGGTCTTTTTAGGCCTATTGACTATGAGAGTACAAGATGAGAGGTGGTTTTTATTATTTAATTTTTACATTGGGTCATCAACAGATTTATGAATTATTATTTTCCTTCCAACTCTCTAGAGATCTTCATAACTTCAAAACTCCCTCAATGTTCTCAAATCTTACCACTGTAGCCTTGTGTGAATGGAAAAATTGATTGTGATTTCATCTTGGGGTCATTGAGATGGTGTTGATATTGTAAAATATTTATCTATCCATATTAAAACTTATTAAAAAAATTTATTAATCCCTTAATTTTATTAAAATATCCCACATTTTAACCCAACAATAGTTACCTTATTTTCCCAGTCTACCCAAATAGGCCTATAGCTGCCTAAATGAACATGTCTCTTCAAGGCTAAGGTGAAGGGTTGATCAATTTTTTACCATATTAAATCCATATCTAATTATTTTTATATTCCCTTATGACTTTTAAATCTCATAAATGTTTCTCTATATTTCATCCCAATAGTCCCCCATCTGCTTGGACTACTTTTGGCCTGTAGGTGCCTAAATGAAGGGTAGTCTCTCAAGGGTTAAAGATGAGATTTGTTTTGAGTGTAGTAAATTTTAAGGAATGAAAAAAACATATAACATTAAAATAATATGTTTCCAGTGTGTTTTATGACTTATCTAGATGTTTCCCCATAGTCACTACAAAAACATTTATTTATTCTTACAAAATTTCACATTACATACCCAACAGTCACATTGGAGCAAGAATTGAAGGGTTTGTTTGGTAATTTGGTGTTATAAATATATTTTTGAGGTATATAAAATTAATTTTATTAAATTAACCCATCATTAAATCTTAAAAACACTGAACACTTGCATCCTTATGCACTAAAAGATCTACAATATGGAGAAATTTATCTATAATCTACAATGGAGAAACCTTGAATGTTTCCTTGTTTCTCATGGATAAAACATGTAAAAAAATGATGGATACTGATTTATAAGGATATTTAGGTCTCATATAACACACAATAAACATTTATTTTCAAAACCACTTCAAGGATGCACCAAAACCATTACAATTATGGCCCTGTATAGATGAAGAAGACAACCTTGATCTCTCAACTTATTAATGTTTTTTCATAGATTATAGGAAATGAATTTTTATACTAATTAATAGGATATAAATTTCATGAAACCCCATTACATTGGATAATATCTTGGATCCTCACCATCTCTCTCCTATATAGACTGAACACAAAGCCAAAAGCTTATTCATGGCTTCCAAAGAGTTTGGTGGAGAAAGTGAAATGGTTTTGGACTTATGTTGAATATTTTGGACATGAAACTTCTATAAGACACTTTAAAGAGACCTTCCATGAATTAACCAACCTTTTAAAAGTTTGAAATGGTCGTACAGATCTATACAAGGGTTGAAGATACCTATAAAGACTTAATTTCCTACATTTTGTCAAGTTTCAAACCTTGGGATGACATTGGTTTGTAAGAGGAGGGAAATTATAATTCAAATGTATTTTTTAAATTATATTTTATAGTTTGGGGGAATTTTATGGGACATACCTTCCCATGTGTGTGGCTTATTTCAAGAAGAAAATGTGGGTTTGGCTCCAACATGGACTCTTTATGATATGAAACCACCCCAAAATTATTTTATAATTTAAATGAGACATTTTTCAGATGATTATTATTAAATGTTACTCTAAAATATTACCCTTTATAAATTTTTATAATAAAATGACTCATATGAGCTATTTGAGGGTCATTTAATGCCTTTGAAGGACTAGTTAAAGCATGAAACAAGTTTGGGTTAGCATACCATAGAAAATGACATTGAATATAGATCATACCTCATGTTATGACTTATACAATGTTTATACATCCTCTCCATCTTGATATCAAGGCCTCTTCTCAAAAAATGGCTTAAAATAGGCCTAAGACCATGAAAACTAGAAACTTTAATCTTTGTCAAATTACTTTCACTTCTACTAAAGATCCATAATTTTTTCAAATAGGGAAAATACTACTCTCTAGGTTCCATGATACATTGACACCATTCCAATCACTTAAAATATCATCATGACTACTTAACACATCCTCTAAAGGCCTAAAATAGATATGAAATGATGACTTCATAACGAAACTCCAACATATGTCATGACACCTTTAACAATTTCTAAAAGGATTTCAAGGAGAATTAGGAGACTATAACAAGATCTAGACCATCATGTGTAGGCTTTGTGGGGTTTAATTGTAAAGTTTTTGATTTTAAGGGTTGACATAACCTATGTGTATCAATATCAAATAATTGGATGCCCCTAATGTCCACATGATATGAGTAGAGGGAACACCCAACATTTGAAATAATAATAGATCATGTATCTATGCATGAATATATCACACTAAAGTAGAAGTGTGAAACACATATTTATGTGGGATTAACTAATATTCCATCCATCAACATGGAGATAACACATAGATTCCACAGAGACAATAAGATAAGTAAATGTTGAATATATCTTTGGATTTTTGAGTTTTATTGGTATTTTTGGCATATGTGAGAAAAAAAACTATCCTATGATCTCATCTAGAGGATAATAATCCTCAAGGAGTGGTAAATGTATAACCTATCTTGAATCAAATGTTCCATATGTGTGCATAGCTAAATCATAAAGTGTATCATGCTCTTTTGGGAAGTTTGTATTTGATATCTTTGGTTTGAATTTATCCACATTTGGTTTCTCATGTTTTAGTGATGTATTTAATAAATAGGTATCATGTCCTATAAATATTAATATATTATGTGGTAATCTTCCAATCCGATCAAAACATAGTTTGTTGAACTATTCATATAAATATTGTTTACCATCTATATGAGAAATGAACCTAACCTAATTTGAACAAAGGCTTGTAGTTCCCTCCTTTATATCCATGTTCAAAATATTATATTTGTCACATGTATCTTGATTTTATTGCCTCTTTAGTTATAAGTCCTAGTTTAAATATTTGATGTTCCCATTTCTTTTTTTGTGATGGTTTATTTTCTACTTGTTATTTATTATTTGATTTGTTTTAATATTTAGGTTTTTATTCTTGTGCATTGGAAAAATGTATCTTTGAATGATTTTCATTAGTATTAATAAGATATACCAAGCCTTTATGGTAATTATTATCATATGTGGAGATAGGATGAGTGTTTGTTTTGGAATGTTTTCCCAATCCTTAAAAATGATAACCAAATTTTTGTAATGATTTTAGTCCAAAACTATACTATTTATAAAACTAAGGTTCATTATTGAAAGATAATTTTGTCTCCTTTTATTGATCTAATTTGTATTTGTGAACCTTTTCATTTGTTGTTTTATACATATGATTTAGTATACGTACTCATAATGTTAATGGTTTTCTTAAGTGATGTATCACTAATATGATCGCCACTATCTTTGTGACTTTGTATTTTATTTTTTAATGCAAAATAATAATTTATATGTTGCCCAAACATTTTATGATATGCAAAATAGTATTTGGATATAATTATGGGATGTAAAGGAGGTAATTTTATCACTTTTTTTCCAATCACTTATCTTAATATCTAACTTAGACTCTTAATATCCTTTTGGTCACTTTAAGAATCACTTATTTTGGATGTATTATGTTTTAGCTTTACATTTGGATAAGATACCTTGTTTGGAACAAAATTGGTATATGACTATGAAATAACATACATAAAATGAATAAGTGTTGTATTTTTTATGAGTTTAATATGATTTTTTAAGTCTTTTTTAACTTGATCTTACTAGTGATTTGATCTCTTAAGGATTAATAGTCATAAACCTTAGGTATTTCAAGTTGATTACCTTCATTTTAAATTATAGTATGTGCCATGTTGCCATTAAATAAGTGATAGTATAGACATGGCTATAGGTAGGAGAGATACCACCCTCATTATGTTAGGAGGAAAAATAGGCTCTTGTGTATCCATTTTAAATGTGTTATAAGAATTGAAATGAGAACATGATAAGAAAGACATGCAAATGTTAGGGAGTAATCAATCATGACATAGTAAGGTCATACAAAATTTAAAACTATTGGATGATATTTTTTAATATATGAGATAATTTTTTCATGAAAAATATGAAATGAGATAAACCCCAAAAAATAGGGAAACCAAATTACTGTGTACAACATGTAGATCTAAATTTACTAGAAATAGTAAAATGCTAAATTCAAAACATCTGTACAATATTTTGGAAAAAAAAGGTTTTTATTTATATAAATAAAATTAATGAAAACTATAATAAATTTTTAAATAAAAATACTATGAATCATAAGTAGATAAAACAATGTAGAATGCTTCACAATCAAAACCCTAGAATATTCTAAATAAAGAATCAAATTTTTTGACAAAATAGGAATTTATTTCATATACTTGAGAGAGGTTTATGAATAAAATATTATTTTTGATAAAACATATAAATTCATTTCAAAATAATTATACCATTCACCTTTCATGGAAAAAGTTACTAAAAATATAAAATTAAAAAAATTTAAAATTCCATACCGAATTTTGGAAAACAAAAATAGGTTGTTTAGTATACCAACTTGAGTAGAAAAAAACTATAAGGAACCATAAAATGGACCTATTTGGAGGTTTAAATTCATCAATCAAGGAAGAAGTAAAATTTTAAGTGGTTGAACACGAATCTTGACAACCAAAGGAGGATAAAACCCTAGAGTAAAGTGTTGATGTGAGTTTTATGCATACCTATAAGAGTCTTAAATGTGGTAACCTATAACATTTTGGGATCGCTATGGAACTAGGTTACACTTTGGGGCATGAGTTTTAGGTATGTGGTTGAAACAACTGAGTGGTGGAATAATATGTTAAGCCTATGGGTTATTTAACCAATTTTGTGGGTGGATGTGTGATTTCTAATAAAAAAGGAAATAAATATTTGATTTGAATGGGTGAAATACTAGTATATGGTGGGTAGATCTCAAATTAACTCCAAAAATAGGGAAGGGTTGATTAAAACTAAGTATTTTATGTCTTTTGAATATGAGATTCTTAGTTTATCTCTTTAGTGGAAAAGACTCTCAAAGACCAATGTTTGTTATCTATAGATATATTTCACTTGCAAACAAACATGACTAGGAGTGTGTGTATTTAGATGCAGGGTGCTTCTCAGTCTCAATTGAAGATTATTCCCTTTAATCTTGTTGTTAGATAGATTTATACAAGAGATTACAATTTAGACCAAGAAGTTATCTAAGATATCTATTACTTACACCTCAAATACTATATCAAATGAGACACTTCTACAGACTTTAGAATAATGATTGAACCTATACTAACTATATAAATCAATCAAACATGTCAATATTTAATAGCTATAACACATCTATCTTTAGAAAACATATAATAGTCATATTAATCTATAACATTGGCACTCATCAAAATTATTAAATCAAATACAAACTAAAGAAACTTAAAAAATTATGAATATATAAAGGGAAGAAGATAGAACAAACACAATTTCAAGACAATCAATATCCTTGATTTCTTCCTATATTTCATTCAAAAACTTTGACCCTTTGAAAGAGGGTTATAACTTATATATATATATCTTCGGGAAGGGGTCACCTTATCCTCCAAGATTAGAATTTTTTGTTCATAAATCAATAGAAAATAAGATAAGCCTGAGTTACATAATGATACCTTCACAAATAGCCTAGCCATGCAATGTATGTATGCTTCTAAAAAGTTAGTTAATTATTTTATATATATATATATATATATATATATATATATATATATATATATATATATATATATATATATAGACACACACACACACACACACACACACACACACACACACACACACACACACACACACACACACACATGTATTTATGTATATAACTATGTATGTATATAACTAAAACTTTACTTATTTGTGTACATCAATTACATGAAAAATATCCAAAATTAGCCAATCTAAAATGGCTCTTATTTAACCTATCTTAAAACTATTCTTGGAATTGTAGTGGTAGTAATTGTTGATGTCATAGTAATTGGAAGTGATATTGAAGATGATCTAGAGGTATGAAATGTATTCATTATGGGGATAGTATTCTAGGTTGGCATCGACATGGTAGTTATTGTCATTATTCAAAGAGTTGGTGGAGTTGGCATAGTATAACTAACAAGTGGAATTTGTTGATCCACTTTCTTCTTCACATTTAAGTCTTGGTAATGCTTATAGGACTTAGCATGCTATGATATAATTAGGCTCATATCAAAGAGATATGGCTTAGTTACCCTATTAGTCTCAGCCTTTAGATTTTTATGTTCCCCTTGGTTATTCTGAAGTTAACCCTGAATACTTCCACCTCTATGGAATTATTCCTCACTATGCTTAACTTAGCCTCTATGTCTTCTAGGATCAGACCTTACAATATCTATTTAAATATACTAGAGTATTATTTGATCATCTGATCAAATGCATCACTAGTTACCAACCTACCTCATTTATCTCAAATAGTATCTAATTCCAATCCTGACAAAATCTTTTTGGCTTCCATCTATTCAGCTAATTTATTGACTAATGCCTCTAAAGATAGAACCCAATATTGGGCCTATTGTATCCTTATAATATCTAAATTTAGACTATTAGATGCCTATAATGGATTCATCAAATCTATATGGATATATACCTTATTGGGTGCATAAATCACTAGGAAATTCAGCCTGTTGTCATCTTCCTTATAGATTTTAAACACTTGGATTATCTTATTGACATGTGGAACCAAGATGACTCTAAAAGAATAAATAAAATAAATAATTTCATATAATCTAAGAGAATCATGTTATACATCTTTCTTAATGCCATTATGAATCTAAATTACTTGTTTTTGTCTAAGTGTCTCCAACTCTTCCTCAAGCTCCTGCCTAGCCATTTCAGTTCCTTGATGGATGACAATGAAGGATTCTATGTGGATCTCCATATATGACTTTAAGTCCTCAATATAAGGGGACTGACCCTTTTGCCTATTTTTCCTTTTACTTAAAGAGTATACTTTCTCCCTCTTCTCCATGATTAGAATTCTACCCAAGATGTCTTTTATCTTCCTCTTTCTTACCATCTGTATTAATGCAGTGGCTTTGTCAAATAAGGATCTCACTATTAGAAATTCCATTATCTTCACATTGGGCCTCTTAAAGGTCGAGGATCCTAGTTCATTATCACAATATGGAAGAGTGAGCTTTGAGGGATTAGAAGGATGTGCTTCCACTTAATCATGTTTTTTATATTCTTTCTCAATTATTGTGTAAGGATTGGGAATTGTAGGCCAAATAATATTGAATAATCTATGTTCCCATACTATGACATTGAATGGACCAAAAATACTAGTTGCCTCCTAGGTGTCATTTTAGTTGTTACCACTATGGTTACTATGGTGGGAGTGGAAGAAGGTAAGGATTAATGCAATTAGGTAGAAAGTGAGGTAAATAGAGTGACAGACTAAGTAATAAAAGGAATAGACATAATTAATGTCAATGGTGTGGATGTCAAAGGAAGGGAAATAGAAGGGATGGGATCCATGGGGATAGAAACTACAATAGTAGAAGGTGGAGAAGGTGTTTTGGTAGTGGGCAAACCTATGGATGGGTGCATAAATGATACACCTATAGAGACTATCTACTAGGAATGAATGTGGAGACCACAAGGATATGGGTGACTAAAATTGTAGGTAAAGACATCAAAGGGGAAAAAATCAAATGAGATGTGAGCAAGGGGTATTTACTAGATGAGTCACCTATGATAGGTTCTTTAGCCTTGAGTTCTTGTAAGATTAGAACCTTTTCTTGTTATAGCTCTTCCTTTTTTACTTTGTAGGTTGGAAGAGCCTATGGTTTGTCTTTAGGATTCCTTTGATATATCTTTGTTTTTCTCCCTACCTATGGGCTTGTGGACTATGATGGAAGAGAAAAGGGAATAATGCTTGGCATTGGGGCTGAATTAAACACTTTTTCCTGTTTGTCCTAAAAATCCAAGATTATAGCCCAAGCCTCTATTTATCTACTACCTCTTAATACAATTATCTCCTCGTCTAGCTCTTACTTGTTGGAGAATTTATGCTTGTTCTTGTGTGTAGGTAGGCAAATTTTATTCCTCAGCTTATTCCTCCTCATCCTATTCTTCCTTATCTTAAATGAGTGGTGACTTAGATATGAATTAATGTTTATCCTATGGCTGGCCTTGATCTTATTGGAGTTTAGTCCGCTATCCTTCTAGCTGCTTTGATTTCTTGACACTCCATAAATATAAGGATATACATCTTCCAAAAGGTGGAATTATGAACATTAATTCACCAAGTGTTAGGGATATTTTTTCTTGGATTACTCTCAACAAGTCCTCACCTATCCATATAGTTGTATCCATTTCTATAACCTCCTTTTCATCTTTGGCATTCAATAAAATAAAATCATGACTGACCATTTCATGATTGTAGTCAAGGAAGAGGGTGTGAATTTTATTTTCAACCTTGCCATGAGGGTCCTAGTTTCTATGAGGAAGGGTGGGCAATGAATAATCCTTCTTGGCATTGCCAACCTCTATGAAATATTTATGAATTGTGTACTATATTCTCCCAATGGTTACATGATATTTATGGAAGGTGGCCTTATTATTTTTTATCAAGTCTTCATCTATTCAATTCCAAACTTGATGAGTGATTTCCTACTCAACCATCTTATCAAGAATGAAATTTGAAAGTTTAAGAGGATCTAATTTTTGCCCTACCACCATGATCACTATGTAATTCAAATATATCTAGTAGTCTCCTATATTATTGGCCAATGTCCAAGCTATGCTTGGGTAAATTCTTGGCAATTGATCATCATGTATAGACATCTATACCTAAGGATAAAGGTCTTTCACAATTTACACTATTTTTTATATGAATATATATGCTCAACAATATAGTATTCACATACCTTATTTTTTATGACTTTGATGTTTGGCTCCCATAGAAATCCATTATGTCTATATACGTTTCCAATGACTGTGTATAGTATATAAGGCATCATTTAGAAATTACCTCCCAATAAATTTTTATCATTCCACAGGATCTTTTCTTGGAGGCATGTGCTAATGATTTCCATGAAAGCATAGTTACACTTTGAGGTAGTTAGAAGGTCTATAAGGGGAACCCATTCTAGGTGTAAAAAGTAGATACTAGTATAACTAAAGAGCATATTCAGTAGTGCCATCCTTCTGTGGATTCCCATTCTAAAATTGGTAATGGATATAGGACCCTTGGCATGTTCTTTCAATGTGAAACTCTCACTAGGTAGAAACCATTTTGATATAGATTTCTTTGTATTGTTGGCCTTTTTACATGTGACTCTAGAATGAAAAAATATAGGTAACATCTACAATAGCTAATTTTAAATACCTATTGAATGCTTATCTTGATATACATGTGACAATAGTGTTTTTGTCAACATAATGTAGGTATGCTCCATTCATGATTCTTCCATTGAAGAATAAACCCCATAGCAAATTGATTCATGGAATTACCTCTAGTTTTTTAGTGACATAGTGTAGGGCTTATCTTCTTAATAGGAACATGTATTTTATCAACTAATTATATTCAATTATTTTGTCTTTTTCAATTTGAAATGAATCCACATTCTCAACTTCTTCCCATAATATTTAATAATTTGAATAACACCCATCAAATGCATTAGACTTGAACACAATATCTAGGTATTTTGTAGAATCCTTGATCGAGAACCTAGATGGTGCTAGGGATCCCTTATAAGTCTTAGTTAATGATGTTATGTTTACTATACTAGGTGATGTTATGTTTCAATATTTTGATAATGGCATCTCATTACTTAGTTGAATTTCTCAAGTCATAAATCACTATGATATTAGTTAGGGATTTTGGGATTACTTGAAGCTAAAGTCTGCTTAAGATCAAATAATTGAATGATGTGAATGTGTTTGGGGGCTTCACATAAATAGATCTCCTTCATTGATTTCCACTTCTTACACCATTACTCATTAATGTATATGAACTTGTCACCTTTATTTAATTTAAATTTGAACACCGTATCCTAATGTGCAAGCCACATAGGATGCTTTGTCATTCAGGGTGCCATGGTGTAACATTTCATCTTTTACCATGTGTCATTGTATATCGTAGTCAATAAAATTAAAAATTTGATTTCAAGCCAAAATAATCTAAAGTATAGAATGTATTTTAGAAATATTTTCTCCCAAAGTTTATAAAACAAAAGTTTCAGAAACAATGTTTCTGAAAGGAATTCCTATGATTAAAAATATCTGAAATGGAAGCTTCTAATACAAATTTATTAGACATGTAAATTCCCAACATAAAACCCTCTGATATGAATCTTACCAAAGATAATGTTTCTAAAATAAAGTTCCCAATGAGAATCTTTCCAATATAATCTTAACAAAATGAATGTTATTAAAGAGAATGTTTCCAAAATAAAGTCTTTGATAAGAAAGTTGTCAATGAATAAGCTCCTAAATACTAAGACCATGAAGAAAGCTATCAAAGTAAAATTATGCTAAATTAATTGTTGCTGACATAAAGTTGTCAAAAAAAACATGCTAATGAAAATATTATATGTACCAAAGTTTTTATTTACTAAACTTTCCAAAATAATTCCTCTGAAATGAACGTCTCTGAAATAAAAGTTGTCGACATGAAACTTCATAAAATAAGCCTGTCAAAATGAAAGTTCCCTAAATGGAACTTTCCAAAATAAAGTCCTTGATGAGAAACCTTCTACAAAGAATATTTTCAAAATGAAAATTTTTGAAGAAATTTTTTTTGAAGGAATTATTCTAATCAAAAGTTTCTAAAATGCATTTTCCAAAGAGTTAATACTCTGAAGTAATACATTTTAAATATATGTTATCCAAAGCCACTCTTTCCTTACTTTTTATTATTAGGCAAGTTTAAGCAAGTGATTTCATAAAAGTATACCGCAATATGATTTAACTTTTAAAAAACTCAAATTTTTACAAGTTCACAAGTATTATAACCCTCATAACTCATAAGTACCCCTCCAAGATATTCATTATTTTCAAAAATGAAGCAGGTCCCCACTTTTTAAAGAAAAATATAGAGTGGGGTGTGTTGAATACAAAAATGGTAACTCATAGGGGTGAATACTCCAAATTTTTGAATAACCTATAATCTATGGTTTTACAATATTAATATCAACCATA
Source organism: Torreya grandis (assembly GCA_037957365.1). Lineage (NCBI taxonomy): Eukaryota > Viridiplantae > Streptophyta > Pinopsida > Cupressales > Taxaceae > Torreya > Torreya grandis. The sequence continues at coordinate 186,150 of JARHVA010007879.1, forward strand.
AATATATCCTTAAAAAAATACTAAACCAAAAATGGAAAAAGACTCTTAATAACAATGTGAGACATATTATCTTTACTTACATCTTCAATATGTGTGTGAAAATTGTTATTATTTACCTCTTGTTTTAGGTTTTTAGGCAAAGACATAAGGGTAAGTTGTAGTTTTCACTTTGATAGGGCATTAGGTATATAAATGAACTCAAGCATTGCAATGTTACTAGCTAGGCATCTATAGCCTCAATAGAAATATGTTTGATCACCTATTCCTCCTTCTTTCACATTTTTCATGATGTGTGATACATTGATCTTATTTCATCATGTTGGCTTTGAATCCTTTTTTATTTTATTTTAGATTTCTAGGTCATACCCTTTTATTTATTTTTTATTATTTTATTTTCTAGAAAGAAGGGAATGGTGCCCAAAATGAGCTAGATTTTGTTAATATTCGGGTTTAATAAAAAATTCCCTACCAAATTTTACCTATGCCCATGATTATTACCTTGAACAAGTATTATTGTTTTATGTGCACTTAACTTAAGGGAATAAAGAAACTTTTCTAAATTTTCACAAAATTGTGGGACTAACTTTCACATACTTGATGAAATCTCTCATTTCTCAACTAGATTACAAGTCTTGAACTATATTAGGTATTACCCATTTGATTCAGGTTGGATTCAAAATACCTCAAATTATGTTTGACTATACCAATATCAGCCAAAATTAGACTATCTTGAAATCAAAAGGAAACTATTCTAGAAAGCAAGAAACTACTAAAAGTTAAAAGCTATTCTAGAAAATATAAGCTAATCTAATAAAAGCAAATAATAAAAAGAAAGAGAATAAATAATAAAGTAAATATAATCTATTCCTACCTCTACCATAATGTCTTATTGTTACTCAAAGACCTTTCTAGATGGAGTAGACATGGAATAATGTTTCAAAAACTATCTATTCACTAGATATGTTAGATTGTTACCTTGGAGATCATTCAGATAGAAAGCATTATTATCCCAAAAAATTTAAATTTGATATGGTTCTATCCATAATAGTTTAAAATTATTATGAATTATTTTTTTCTCATGGGCCTTATCCCATAGTAGCACCAAGTCCAAGATTTTCAAAGTTTTGAATTTTTCTCTTTTATCAAACCATCTCTTGACCATGTATTAATACCTATTGAATCTCTATAATTATTTATCCCTAAATTATTCCTTTTCAATGATATAAATAAATATTTACTCTATTTCATCATTAGGATCCATGTATTCTTTCATAAATTGATATGTTTTAAATTTTAACATGATTAGGAACACAAAATATTTCCCATATACTAGTAGATATGGTGAAGCTTTCAGGTCTTACTTATACCTTGTTTTATCTGCCCAAAGTGCATACTTTAGTAGGAGGTGCCACTCCCTTGTTTTATGTATAACTAACTTCTTGATGGCATCTATAAGGTTTTTATTGGTTGACTCAGCTAATCCATTCCCTTATGGTTAATAATTATAGGATGATCTAATTGTAATCTATATATTTTGGGCCCACTCAGTGAACTCAACTAATTGAAATGAAATCCCATTGTCACAAACCATAAATATGGGAGTTCCAAACCTAGTTATGATATATTATTGAAGAAAATGTATCACATCTTTAGCTCTAGATTTATTAGTGGCTACTACCTCTATCCATCTAGTATATTAATCTATAGAAGTGAGTAAAAACTTGTGTTAAATTAAGGAATTTGGATTTATAACACCAATAAAATATAAGACTTATTGGTAAAATAACCTAACTTAAATTATAGGTTGTAGCAACATGGATTCATGTACTTACTTCTTGGCCAAAAACTAGTAGTCATGGCACATCCTTACATGAAAATGAACATCCTTAAAAACCATTAGCTAATAGTATCCCATTATGAGTATTTTATGTGTTGTAATATTATTGGATAGATGGATAATGAATATATTTTGATGCATATTCACTAATATTTCCTTAGCTTCCTAATGTGATACACACCTTAGATAAACGCCTTCTTAATTCTTTCTCTAAAGGACTCCCTTTCTGATAATGTAGTGAGTAACCTTGAGCCATAAAGATCTTTTCTATTCTTTTTTATGTTTTTGAGGGCATGTTACCATAATTAAGAACTAAATAATAAATGAATACCAATATTTTTAGGAGATTTGCATCTAGTAGACTTATTCAATAGTGATGTGTGGGTCTAGTTCAATCATCAATTAAACTATGCCTTATGTTCTAATGATTTTGACTAGTTTTATTTCAATATCAAATTCTTGTAAATTTGACATCCATATACCTTTACACTCCTATATTTTTTTCTATCCAAGTATGAGCTTGATGGTAGGATTTGGTACTATAGCAATAGTCTTATTCTAGAAGATAAAATGTTTAAACTTTTTGACTATCTTAATGAGAACAAATATTTTCTTGTCAATTAGTAAATATTTGAATTGTACATATTTTAAGTTATTACTAGTAAATAAAATTAAATATTCACTTTATTCTCTTTTTTGTGTGAGTACTAAAATAATGGTATGTTATAGAGTGAATGAATTTAAATAAAATTCCTCGATGAAATTAGGGCTTATCAGCACCAGGGCTTGTGAAATAACCATATTTATGTCTTGTAAGGAATTTTATACTTTAGGAATCCATTCAACTTTGGTGTTATATTTGATAATTGAATTTAAGGGTCTAATGATTTATTTGAATCCCAATATGAATTTCCTTATGAAATTTATCTTTACAAATAATGATTTGAGATCATTTTTATTATTCATAAACATTATCTTTGATATCCTTTGAATCATGTTTGGGTCAATGATGATTCCATCTTTGTTAGTGATTTTGCATAGTACTTTACCTTAATTTATGCCAAATATGATATTATTGGGGTTAATTGATACTCTTAACTTTTTACATCTCTCCAATATAGACTGAAGATGGTCAATATGATAAGATCTATTTTGAGAAAAAGATAGTGAGATCATCCATATATAATGATGGACTTACATATCAATAATTAGAATGCATGATCCAATGCCCTTTGAAAATTTGATCCAACATTGATCAATATAAATGGCATTCTCTTGTATGTATATTTTCCCTACTTTGTAGTAAATGTCATTTCCATCCTATCTTTTAATTTGACTAGTACTTGAATGTAACTTGAGAATCCATCCTATAAAGACATCATCTCATAGCCATTTACTAATTATATTACCTCATATAAGGAGGGAAGAGGGTAATTTTCCATCTCTAAAGTTTTATTCAAATTTTTGAAGTTGATGCAAATTATGATCTCACCACTCTTTTTCCTAACTAGAACTAGATTGGCCACCAAAATTGAATGTCTAATAGGAAATATAATCCTAGAACTCAGTACCTTTTCCACTTCCTTCTAAATAAGTGGTTCATAGATAGGATTAACCAACCTCTACCTTTGCCTCAATGGTTTATGATCAATTTTGAGTATAATTATATGGGTCTAATTATAGGATTGAAAACACTTAAGTCCTCATAAGTCCATACAATTACATATTTATATCTCATAATTAGTTCTTTGACTCTTTAAATTTCTTCAAGTGTGAAACATAAGCTGATATTTATGATATTCATATTATTCTAATCACCAATATTTTATAAAATAAATTTGTATTTATTTACCTTTATCACCTGAGGATATGTGTCAAGGGTCCTTTCTAGCACAACCATTCCAAATGGGAGTTGATTCTCTTTTAGTTGAATAATGCCTTCTTCATCCAATTATTCATAGATCATATGGTTTCTTTCTTCATCATCTATTATATAAGATTAAAATTTTCCTAAATTTGTCATAGATTAGATAAATTTTTTCCATCATCAAACACTTGAATTTTTTTGACATTGTCTGGTACTAAAGGACATGGCACCAATTCAATGGAGAACATATAGATTTTTGAATTTTATAAGGTTGTAAAATTTATTGTAGAAGTAGCTAATGAATTGGTATCTCCATTCTATTCTCTTTGGATTTACACTATGTTGAAAGCTTCAAAGGATCTTATTAATACCCAGACCCTATGTTTGTACTTATTTAGATATGATAATTTACACTAATATTTATTCCTTACCTAGTTACCATGAGCTTAAAATATCCATATACCAGTAATTCCTTGACATTGTTCTTAAGGGAAAACTATAATACTAGAATCAAGGCTTAGTATTCTAATCTATTTTTGGTACATGGGAATTGGAAATTATATGTTACAAATAGTTTCTCTCCTTTTAGATTAATAAACTCAATAGCAACACCTAATTCTTTCTTAGATCTAGTCCCATAGAAATGGAGGGTCCATAATTAGGAAGGGATTGGAATTTATTCTGGTACTTTATGTTTCACGGTGAATGTATAAATTCTAGAAAATAGGAGATTTATAACTTACCTCCTCATTGGAAATATTGTATTCTATAATAGGATATTTCATCCTTTGCTCTTGATCGAGTTTTATTTGGTTGGATACAGCTCTCCATGGTAGCCAAATATGTTAAAAGTCCATGGAAAGATATTCATTTAGCATTTTTGACCAATATACACTCAACAAAAATCCATAACCTTTAGGAATGTCCACTACTAGATGTCAATAGTCATCTACACTCTAGGTTATGATGCAACTTGAATTCTTATGTTGTTTAACTCTCCCAATACAGACACTACTATTTTATCAAGCTATGACATAGTCCTCTTGGATGGATTTTATGTTAGAAAAAGACTTTAACAAAGAAAATTTGGCATCACTATTAATAAATATCTAAAATATACTATGAAATTATGTATATTTTTACCAAATTCTTGAATATTCAACAGTAAAGGGGGAACTTTTTGTCTTGCTTTTTTATATAACATTCATGTTGGCTATCTTAGACTTTCACAAAATAAAATTGCCTATGATGGACTTCCATCAGATCTCCTTCTGCTATGTGATTTATTATATTTCATGAAGAGTAATTTTGTCCTTGATTTTATTCATATCCTCAACAATATTATATCCTAATTTATTATATTCATCTCTATGCTAAGGTTGATCATTCCCTTTATGGGGAAGATGATTATTATCAACTTTGAGATTTAGAGGGATAATAATATTATTAAGAGGATTAAAATTATTAAATAACTACATATTACTTAGATTATAATTATTCCTATTGAACTATTATAACACTTATACTTCATAAAAATTATCTTCTAGGATGACATCATCTTCACTAGGGAAGGGAGACTCAAAAGTCTCAAATACCATAGCTAAACTAGAAGGTATGGAGGATTCATCATTTGATATTATTTAATAATTTACATTTGAAATATTTTAAAGGTTTCTAAAAATTCTATACTATCCAACTCTCCATGTTGAGATGTGTCATGGACCCTGCACCAGTTGGAAAAATGTATTTCCATGATGTTGATCTCTAGAAGCTTATTGGATTATCATTATTTAGAATTATTTGTAGGCTTATTTAAAGACCTATTTTATAATTTAAAGGTAGAATTATTATTATAAAAATGAGTATTTGTATTGCCCATCCTATTTTACATATTCAAAAAATCATCACTCAGCTTTTAAACTATTCTTTGTATAGAATCTAATTCATATTTATTAGAATTTAAACCCTAAGTGATTAATGCATTGGTATGAGTCTAGTATTGACTATAATACTAATTTTTTTTTTGTATATGATTATTTAAGAAATCATGGCTCTGATTCATGGTTTGTTGCATCAGAGGTGGTAGAGTGTACAACTAGTTCTGATTGAATGTAGGAGCATTATAATCTATATAGGGAATTGTATTCAAGGATGGAAGTATGTTATTGAATTTCTAACCTCCCATATTATGTGAGATAAGCTATTGATTTATTTTATTTTTTATATTGATAGCTTCTTAGAATTCTAAAATACTATAGTGGTAGCAGTAGCTCTTATCAAAAACACAATAACAATAGGATCCAAGGCATTCTTATATATTTCAAGCATGCGATTCTCATCAATCTTATAGGAAATGTTTAATCATGTGTCCATATTATATAATATTTCATTTAAGGCTCAAATAAACTCATTGGCATCTCTTTTAATGCTGGTAAAGAGTTCATATACCAAAATTAGATTAGTTACCTATCTAAATTACATAAGGAAAGTACCTTAGCATTCATCTCATGAGGTGATGGAATTTTCCTATAAATTGAGATACTAATAATAAAAATAATCTTAAAAATTAAATGTAAAAAGTATGAATGCAATATCTTGATGGATAACATTCATTAAGCTAAATGCATGCTTGAAATATTTGATATGTTATTCTACCACCCCCCCATTTCAAGGGGAGAAAGTAGGCATATAATTTTATAGATTTCTTGGTAGGTGATGTTGGTCCCTAGGGATATAAATAGTGTATTTGATTAACCAAGGTTAGGACATATGAATATTGATAGGTGGGACATTCCTTATAGGGGTAGGTGTTTAGGCCTTATGTACCTAAGAGATGGAAGGTATGGGTCTAGACCTTCTAGAGTGTGATAATGGTGAAACCAAAATATTGGCTTGAGCCTTAGATATTATTAACTTCCTATGTGTATCTATAATGATGGGTTCCCTATTCATTTGGAAATCACACAAGTGTGTTGCCCTCCTTTTAACTTCAGTTTTTTATCTTCTATTGATGTGTGTTTTATTCACACCTTAGAGAGATTTAAATGAGGTAACCTCTAATATAATGAGATGTCTATGTAACTAGGTTACACTACATGGAATGAGTTACATGTATGTCATTGGAATAACTGAGTGGTGGAATAACAGGTTAAGTACATGGGTAGTTCAACCAATTTTATGGGTTGATGTGTGGCTTTAAATAAAAAGGAAATTAATTTTTAAATTAGATGGGATAGAGACTAAAATATGGAGGGTAGGCATTGAATAAACTCTAAAAATAGGAAAGGGTAAGGAAAAAAGAAGGATTTTATGTCTTTTGAATATGATTTTCTCAGTCTATTTCTTTAGTGGAAAAGTCTCTCAAGGACCAATGTCTGTTGTCTATAGATATTGTTCACTCATGAAAAAACATGAGTGGGAGTCTAGTATTCCGATAAAGGGTGTTTATCAATCTCAATTGAAGTTTTCTCATTTTAAGTTTTTTTTTGGATACCTTTATACAAGAGATTATAATTAAGACTAAGAATTTATCTAAAGAAACTATTCCTCACACTAATAATACTATATCAAATGAGACACTTATACACACTTTAGGATAATTATTAAACCTATATTAACTATATAAATCAATAAAACATATAAATATTTAATAGCTATAACACATCTAGGATTAACATTCATAAACATATAATAGTCAAATTCATCGATAACATTGGCACACACCAAAATTATTAAATCAATTACAAAATAAACAAAATTTAGATTCATATAAACACAATTGGATAACAACCAAGATCCTTTATTTATTCCACATTTCATTCAAAAACTTTGACCCTTTGAAAGAGGGTTAAAACTTTTGTATATATATCTTGGGGAAGGGGTCATCTCATCCTCTAAGATTAGAATGCTTTGTTTATATATCAATAGAATATAAGATAAGTATGAGTTACATAATGATGTATTCACAAATATCCTATCCATGTAATGTATGTGTATACATAATATTTTCAAATTTTATCAAATATTGATGCTTTACATCTTGTAGGAACCCACTGAGACTCAATCTCTCTAAGTACATACCTTAAAGGGTACACCAAAAAGGGGGTGGGTAGACATTTGGTGTTTTATGATATTTTTTTTACCTTAATACCACATTATTACCAGTCCATATATCTCTTAAAACCATTCCCTAAGCTATTACTCCTCCCTTACACACTCCTCTAGTCTTTTTTCTCTTTCCATCCCTCTTTTCCTCACCTTGATCCCCTTTAGCCAGTTGACTATACTAAATCAATTAGGTTGACCATGTTCAATTTTCTTCCTTTGATTACTATACAAGTTTGACTAGGTCATCCATATACTATTTAGGGTATTTTTCACTTTGATTTTCATTAGCCCTTCAGCTGACCTAGCTCAGAACCTAGTGATTTATCTCTTAGAAACATACAGGGTCAACTAGGTCTACCCTATATAGCCAACATATTTAGAAGGATTTAGGATGAGATACACATATAAATACAACATCATTTCATCATTATTTAAATATGAAACAATAGTTGTTATTTACTCATGCTTCTCAATAATATGTTATTCCACCATTCTACTTGAGGAGTTTTAGCTTAAGGTTTCTACTTAGAGAATCTAGTCTTTTGGATAAGTCTTAGATGATTTGGTCTTTCTTAGTATTCCTTAAAAACCACAAAAAACTATTTTGAAGGCCCATTTACTAAGGAAGATATTTAATCTCGATGGGTTCACATTAGGTAAGTATATTCTAACTTTATTCTCTTTTCTTTTAGTAGATAGAAGTAACATAAGTATTGGCTCAAATAATATTACTCTTCATATTCCACGTAATAGGGTATTATACTTAGATTAATTGAGATTATCCTAGATATATTTTTATTAATTTACTAACCCCTCATATTGTGCCACAATCTTTAGTGTGCACTAGATTAGATTTACTTGTTTATTTGAATAGAGTGAACATTAAACCTAGAACTTGTTTAGGGTTATTGCATGATTATGTTAGAATGTAGGCTTTAAAACCCTTCCTATCATAGTTTATTATGATAATTTATCCCCTAATTAGGTCTAGTGGATCCCCATATTTGTCATGCCCCCTCTTAACAAATGTATTGCCAATCGTAATTATTGGTATGTTCTATCTTCTTCAAGCTAGGATTGACTTATAGACATGATGAATTTATGATTAAATACATTCTAGTGAACTTGACATGAATTAACGCTTAAAATATTTTTTTACCTTATTTCATTTCTTTCATTATTTCATAATTATTTTTATCATATATTTTCCATACTGGATCGACTCTATCGACCTTGTATCTAACTTCTATGCATAGGTTTTTAGGTACAAGATATTGGATCAACCCAATACAGGTTTTCAACTTTTAGACATCTAATCCTAAGTATTAGGTCAACCTAGTCAACCATATAGTTTTTTAAACATTAATTTAAATATACTAGGTCAACCCAATCAGCCCTATACATTTCAAGCACTCAACAGTATGTTTTTGTAAAGCTTGACCGATCTAGTTCACCTAGTTAGAAAAATTTGTAAACATGTATCAAGGTTCTTGAACAACAATATTAATTATATACATCTATAATATACCATGTCTCCTTTCTATCTTTATGTCTCTTTCTTTTCAATCTTTCCTTTTATAGTTGTCAGTCTTCAAAACTACCCTTGCATAGTCAATTAGATCGACCATGCCAACCTAATTTTGTGTTCTTTGTGATGTCTGGATAACTGGGTCGACTCTATCAGCCCCATTAATTTTTAGACCTTAATTTAATATTATAGGTTTGATCCTATCAACCCTATTCTATATTTTGTACATACACTATTGACTATATCAACATTTTTCCTTGCTTCAAAGTTAGAATCAACCTTATATGATAGTAATTATTTCACATTTTCTTTTCTTATTGCTTGCATGCCTAGAATATATCACATAGCTTAATTAGGTTATTTTAAATTAATAATTTGGTTTTAATATTTTTTATTTTATGCAAACATATCCAAATCACAAAATCTAAATAATCATTTTAACATTTGTCTACCCAAGGCTAACCTACTTAGATTTCATCACCAAGGGGGAAGCTGACTTGATACTCTGATCAAGTATAAATCATGGTTAGTGGTATATTATGGATAAGCACCTAAAACCCTTCTAATTTTGGTGTGTGAATTGAGGGGGTATACCTTAATACCAATCTTAAATCATTGTCACTATAGTCCCTTTCATCCCAAACTACCTGAAACCATCCTTGGATTGTCATTATAGTTCCTTACTTATAGCCAACTTACCATAGATTATAAAATAATACTCTAATAATCTAATAAATTTTTAGGTTTTATAAATATTTATCTCTTTAATTTCTAAGTTTATTTCTTTTTTTCTACTCAATTATATTTTTTATTGCAAAAACTTGCATTAGCCAGTGTTGGTGCAAGGTTTTATGTTGTGTGCTTTAATTTGAATGGATAGTGTTAACCCAATTGACCATTTCTTTCCTTTATATAATTTTTTAAAATTTACTTGAAAAAATTATCTTTTTATATTTCATAATCTATCATAGGTTTCTTAATTTTCCCTATCTCCTATATTGGGTCAACCTAATCAACCCTGTATCTTTTTCAACCTTTATTCACTATACTAGATTGACCTTATTGAGCCTATAATATTTATAGACCCTAATGTTGATGCCATGGATTTGCACCTGGGGTAGGAGGCCAAACTCCTACCTTCCACACATCTAAATGGAAACTCCCCTCTCACCTGTGGGACTGGTTAAGCTAGAGGGGAGAGTCTCTAGGTAAGGGCTAGCTCCCTTTGATGCATCTGAGTTGTTCCAATAAGTGCTAACATAGGTATATAGATATATAATAGGGGGGATGAAAATGGAGAAGGATTACAGGAAAAAAAATCTTCTCTAAAGAGAGGTGATGCACAAAAATTATTTGACCTTCTCACACTCACACTTGAAGTCAAACAAACACATACACACACTTCACATTGGCAAAAGGACTAGGTTATAAGAACTTAATAGGGAAGCCTTAATGGAACACACAAAAAATAGAGACTCACCAAAGGTGCTATAGAAAGGCACACTATATAGTAGCTTCTTCTATCTCTGCACTTCTAAGTATAGCTCTCCTTGTTACCTACAAAATGACATCTTATAGACACCAGGTGTGTTTGTGTTAAACCTGTGGAAGCATTAAGAAGCAATGACTAAACATAGATTGACACTCAAACACATGTAGAGATATCCAATTAACATAGAGGTAAAAATGTGTTTATTGATTTCAGGTAAAAAATTTGTCAGGGCTTCACCTTACAAATGTGGAAGATCCTTTTCCAAATGACAAGTCTCCAATTTATAGAGGAAGAAAAGAGGCCTTTTGGCACCCTTTTTATAAATGACCCATGTGCGCTCTGGGCATTGGGAAGAGGGAAGCCACTCAAAGGTAATGATGTGTCAGCCCCTTTCTTCAAGGTGAAATTATGGACCATCATTTGTCTACAAAAGACTACTCCTTTAAGGCATTTCACAGCTTGCCTACTCATAAATGTAGAATAGGGGAAGACAAGTTACATCATCCATCACCTATTTATGCCTCTTGGTAATCAATTGGCAGATACTATTTCAACTACAAATATAACTCACCTCCATTTTGCCATCTAAGCTGCCTCCTCAGTCTCTACCCCTTTCATTCTTTAGGTTTCCTCTATCAGCTCTTTGGCTTTCTAGACTTAGTCTTTGAATTCCTTCCTTTCACACCATTTGTTTGAAAACCAATAGTTATTCATTTCTGCAATGTTTGACATTCATGTGCCCATCTCTTTGAAACTCATAAGGCACTTTGAACCATAGATGCTAACACATGGTAGCTTCTATTGAACTGATAATGGGATACATGGTAGCATCCACTCACCTTTGAGGGTTCCTTAAGGGTTACATGGAGCATTTTGAGATTTCTATGGAAGGCAACACGTGGCCACTTCTATAGAGCCTTTAGCTACCTAAGAAAACCTTTAGGACTCCTTTGGTTCTTTGTGGACACTAACACTTGGCATGCTCTACATAGCTCTTAGCAACCCATTTAGGCCCACCAGTCTTCTCTTTGAATAATGAAGCACAAGGAGAAACCCATGGATATTAACACTTGTTGGCTTCCACTGAGCCCTGTAAGGGACATGTGGCATGTTCCACTACTCCCAAAAAACATGTCAAAGTCTTCTGTGGTTTCCACTTGGTGCTTTCCATGCTCTAGATTTCTTGGTGTAAAATTTGATGTTTGCACGCCTGTCATCACTTAAAAACCAATGGCTATTTCATAGCTTTAAATTTGGCATCCTCAAGACCATCACCCTTAGACTCTCCTTCAGCTTCCTACTTTGCCCTTTTCTATGGACTCCCTTCTTAGCACCTTCTTAAGGGGAAGGTAACCCTTCAGCCTTTGGAAAGTACCCCTTCATTTTGGCCAAGAGTCCCCTACAAGGGCACCTTCCCTTTGGGGTCCTTCAGCTCCTTTGTTTGGTTCCTCCTTTGGGTCATTTCCCTAGGTTTTTTGTGGACTTTTTGTCTACAGATAGTTTTTATAGACTTTTTGTGCACAAACAATTTGCTTTGGGCCTTTTCCCAAATTTCTTCAAGCTTTTTATCTAAAGGAATTCCTTCAGACAAAAAGTCTGAAAGAATTCAGCCTTAAACACTTAAGTTTTTTGTCTTCTCATTTTGGGCTCTTTGAAAACTCTCTTTGCCCTCTGCAAGGGCTTTTAGATGTTAAAATTCCCTCCACAAGGGCTTTTGGACCTTCAGCTATGGGATGCTTCATTGAACCAACCCATTGAACCATTCGCTTGAATAACTCATTGAACTAGTTTAGTGGTTCAAAACTACATGCTTAGCCAAGTGGTTGAACAAAATGTTGAACCTAAAGCCACTTGAAACTTAAACATTGAACCTAGCATTGAACCAAATGATTGGACCAACACGTTGAACTGGTTCAACAGTTCAATGCTGCACGGTGATGAACTTGCAAATGAGCAGATCAATTGAACCGAGGCTAAAGTGTTGAACCAACTGAGTTAAACCAAGCAAAGTGTTGAACCAACTGAGTTGAACCAAGCAATGAACCATGGTATTAAACTTGTGTAACCTGAAATTGACTGGATTTGAATAGAAAGGGAAGAAGGGGACTAATTTTGGCTTGTTGGGCAAAAATGGTCAACAAATTGGTGACTCCCAGGGGAAGCATGCCTACTATGCTTAGAAACTAGTTGCCTCAAAATCCATTGGGCATGGGGTCAGATTGTAACTTAAAGATCAGGAATAGCTCTGATAAAACTAGAACCAAACATGAAGATTTACCTCAAAAGGAAAATGAAAACACACACAAAGCTAAGAAAACTACTAACATGTGCAGAAAGCACTTAGGGAAAATAAGAGAAAAGCAAGGGGAAATATATACATGATGGAAAAGGGGCTCAGTGGTAATGCTTAAGATGTATCCCATTAACTAGGATATACAATTCTTCACCATCCAACATGGAGAGTTGGAATGCATTATGCTACTTACACTGAGTGATTATGTATGGGCCACTCCATAGGGCATCAAATTTTGCATGTTTTCCAGGCTTAGCTCGGTCTTCATCCCATTTCAAGACAATGTCTCCTTTAGAGAAATCTTTTGATGAAGATTTCTTATCAAAGTGCCTTTTCACTTGCTATTAGTGGCTGGTCATAAAAGCCATAGCCTAGTCCCTTATCTCTTGGAGTTCTATCATCTCGCATAGCCTAACCTCCATGCTATTTCCTTTTTCTAATTACAGCTGACGAGTGAGATCCAAAGCTAGCAACTCGACTGAAATGGGGAGCCTAGCTTCCCTTACATAGACGAGTGTGTATGGTGAGTTGCCAATTGCCCTCTTTAGGGTGACTCTATCTGCTCATAGGGCTATTTTCAACTTGGCATGCCAAGTCCTCTAATTTTCCTCCATGGTCTACTTGATGATCCTGATCAAGTTCTTATTTGTAGACTCACCCAGTCCATTCCCCTATGAGTAGTAGTTGGATGAAGTGATGAGATATATACCATATCTTAGCACCCATTCACTTGTCTTGGTTCCCAAAAAAGCTAATGCATTATCTGAGATTATGGTTTCTATAACCCCAAAGCTTGCCACTAGGTCCTCATAAAATTCCAAGACCACACTTTCGTTGGCCTCCTTCAGAGTAATCTCCTCTACCCATCTTGTGAAATAATTAGTGGTGGTCAGGACCCACTTGTGTCTAGCACTTGAGGGAGGATTAATCATCCCTATGAAGTCTAGGCTCCATTACATGAATGGCTACTCCACTTGAATAGTTAGTAAAGGCATGGCAATCAACCATTGCTTCCCATTAAAAAGCACACACTTCTAGCACTTTCTTACCTAGGCATGGGTGTCCCTAAAAAGAGTAGGTCAAAAATAGCTAGCTCTCATTATTCTTGTTGTAGTAGCCCTAGGAGAAAAATGACCTTTGGCCGGTCCATCATAGAACTCAGATCACACCCTGTCAGCCGACTCGAGTCTAAGCACCTCAACAAGACTCTTGAGAGATCTTTCCTAAATAGCACTCCATCAATCAGGGCATAGGGGAGACACTAGAGTCTAAAATACCTTCTCTTAGTCTTATCAGGTGAGTGCAGACACTCACTAGTGAGAAGGAAATGCCTCATGTCTAACGTCTAATCTTTCATGATAGTTGGTTCTTCTATTGTAGCTACATCAAAGATTAACAGACTGTCCTCCTTTTGCTACTTAAAGTCTGTAGCAAGGTGCTCACATAAGCCTTTCCCTCTTACTAGTTTGGTGATCTTGATATTTACATCATACTCCATCACCTTAGTGATCCACCCTACTCTCTTCTCATTTAGGTCTTGATTGATCAAGAAATCCTTGATGTCAAGATGTGGAACCATGAGATGGATTCTACTGTTGGACACCATGTGTCTGAATTTCTTCAGACTTTGTATGACTACCAAGACTTGCTTTTCCACATATGTGTATCTAACTTCAAAACCCTCTAGGCCTTGGCTAAAAAATGTAATTGGCTGCTCAAGGTTATCATCACTTGCTTGGGTAAGCATGGATGAGATTACCTCTTCATTTCCAAAGATGTAGAGGTTGAAATCTTTGGTGAAGTTAGGGTTGATCAAAGTAGGAGCCTGGGCAATGGCCTACTTGATTTCCTCAAAACTATGTTTTCTCTATACTATCCATGAGAACTCCTCACCCTTCCTTATCATAGAGGTCAATGGCTTGACCATCTCCATAAAATTTAGGATAAATCTCTATATGAAATTTATCTTATCGAAGAAGCTTTGTAGGCCTTTCTTGTGCTTGGGTAAGAACAGCTCCAGGATGGAGTGAACTCTTTCTGGATTGATAGCCAAACCTTCTAAAGAAACAATGTGACCAAGGAGCTTTCCCTCATGGATAGCGAACATGCATTTCTTAGGATTGAGAGAGATACCAAACTCTCTACACCTCTCAAATATTTGCCTGAGGTATTTCATGTGTTGGCTCACTTCGTTAGAGAAAACCATCACATCATCAAGATATACTAGCACAGTCCTACTAATTAGGCCTTGAAAGGCCATGTCCATATCTTGTTAGAAAGTGGCACCAGCATTAGACAGCCTAAAATGCATCTTCCTATAAGCAAACATTCCCCACTTGATTGTGAAGGCTATTTTGTGTTGGTCACAGTCTTACACTAAAATCTGGTTGTATCTTGAATAACCATCCAGGAGGGAGAAAAGCTCGCTGCCTATAACCATCTAAAGGATCTATTCCATGCTTGGGAGAGGATAATGGTATTTTAAGGAGACTCTATTGAGGTCTCTAAAATTGATGCATAGTCTAATCTCTCCATTCTTTTTTTGAACAGGAACAAGATTTGGTAGCCAAGAAGAGTGTTTGATCAGAAATATTATTTTAGACTCAAACAATTTGGTGAGCTCCTTATGCATGAGAGGCTCTATCATTGGGTTGATAGGCCTCTTCTTTTGATTAATTGGCTTGGCACCTTCTTCTAGCTCAATGGTATGTTGGGCCAAGCTTGGGTCAAAACCCTTCAAATCATTATACTCCCAAGCAAATATATCAGCAAACTCTTGGCACAACAAGATGAAGGCCTACCTTTCTTGGTTTATGCACACTTTTTAGAGTGCAAGCAGCTTGTCTTTGAAAATTTCCACCTTCTCATGGTGCTCTTCCTTTGTTTTAATGCACACCTTGTCACTTCTTAATTGGTCATCTCCATTGAAGATATTCTCTAGAGTGACCAGGCCTTTGGGGAGCTTATTGTTCTTTAGCTAAGCAATTTGGCTACCATATTGCTACTATAGCTTTGCCTAGTTTTTGGTAGTGAATTTCACTTCTTCTTGCAATAAAAGTGCTATTTTCCAATCACTATTGAAAACCTGGCAGTTGGTGATGTTGTCAGGTACAAAAGGCTAGATCACTATTTTCAAGTGATGTGAGCTATGGTCTTGGCCTATTTCCTTAGCAATATCAAATTGGGCACCAACTACTACCAGCCTATCTACTTGCTTGTTCTATTCTCTAGGGATGGAGGCAATGTTGAAAGCACAAAAAAAATCCACTAAGTCCCATACCCTATGTTTGTAGGACTTTAGTAGAGAGTTCTTCATCAAATTCTGGCCTCTTACTTGGTTGACAATCAGCTCGCTATCGCCAAACACTTGTATCTCTTTGATTCCTCTTTTCCTCACCCACTCCAAGCCATGGAGGAGGGATTCATATTCTGAAACATTGCATGTGGAAGAAAATTTGAACCAAAAGGCTAAAAAATACCTCTCTTTTAAAGGGGAGACCAACACCGCCCCACCACCAACTCCCAACTTACTCCTTAAACCATCAAAGAATAAATACCATAGTCCTGAGCTCTCCTAGCTAGCCTTCATCAGATTTGGTATAAAACTACCCTCTTCATGCATGCAATAAATTCCAAGGCCCACCTCCTATATGAATTTGTAGGGATCATGCTCAAAATTGTCACTTCCCCATTCATCTAAGAGCATGTCTGCAACTCCTTCAAGGGCAGAGGATGGAGATTGGTCTATTTGGAATTCTTCTTAGTCAATGATGGCATAGCTAAAATCTGATATCTTCAGCAAGTAAGGTTCTAGATGATCTCTATGGAGTGGCTCAAATTCAATCTTGACTTTCATCCCATACTTGGTTCTAAAAGCCAAATAAGACCAATTTTCTACCAAGTAGCTACCTATCTTACATGTAAAATCCCTGGATAAGTAGATGGCAAAGTAGGGAGGGACATCTACCACTACCACATCATGAGGAACTGAGAAAGTTGGGCAAGCATGCAGCATCAAGCTCAAACCTCTTACAACCCCAATTGTCTTTACTAAGGTTCCATCTAGCTATAGAATCCCCTTGATTATTTCTTCATATTTCAAGCCTAGCTTGTCAGCTATGCATTTGGGCATCACCGAGGTGATTTCTCTACTATCAATGATGCAATTTTGCACCAAGATATATCCTATGAATAGGGACACATAAAAAGGAGGGATCTTCTCTTCCTTATGGCTCTGACCTGAGGTAGAGGGTTTTCCATTCATCATCAAAATGTTATCAGCCTTTATTGGGGTAACTCGTTCATCTAGTTTATGCAATTCCTTTTGCAACATGTCTTTCTACCCTAGCATTGACAGTGAATTCCATAAGGAAATGTTCATGTGTAGCTTCATCTATTCAACCATGTTGACTTGAGGGCTACCTTCCTTCAAAACCTCTTTAGAGTTATGTACAGCCTAAGGGGCAGGCCGAGGAGTTGGAGGAATAATCGATAGCCTGGAACTTAGGGCCTTTTGATTTACATGTGATGAAGGTGTTGTTGATGCCTAGGTAGCAACCTAAATTTCTTCCATTGACCTTCTTTTGAATCTTGTGTTGGTTGCAACATAGTTAGCCTGATTATCTGTAGCACTCACATAATTTATATAATAGAATTCTCCTTCTAGATGATTCATGAAGGTAGAATCAGGTTGGACCTGATTGCTACTCATGTTGGGTTGCATTGGAGCCTCAAAGACTTGGGATTGGGTGGTTGTCTAGTTTTCTTGCACATTTAGGTAATAACCTATCATCTCATTTATATAAACAACTTGTTCCTAACCATATCCCATGGTTGAACAACTTGGCTATTCTTACACTAGATTGTTTTGAACGGGCACCATGACCTTATATGATGAAGGGGTACCTAGGTTGTAGCCTTGAAAGGGTCTGGTATAAGTAAGTTAACCCTATCCTTGATTATAATTTTGGAAAGGGGGTTTAGGAGCTTGGCCATACTACTGGTACCCTTGGTTTCATTTGTTGCTTTGAGCTTGCTACCTTTTAAGAGCCACAAGTTCATTTGAGATACTTTGCAAAAGACTCTTAGCTTCATGAAGCTCATTGGATGGAGCAACAGCTAGTTTCTCTATGTTAGGTAGAGGAGCTAATGTGGGAGTAGCGGTCTAAATTAGAGGTAGAATTTTAGGGAAAAGTGGCATATGGGGCCTATGAGCTATTTTCCCAGCCTACATTAAGCAATTTTTAGCTACTATAGCTATGTCATAGGTAGCAGGCAGCACATGTCCCCCCATGGATTATATCATAATAGTGATATCACTATTTAATGCTCTTAAATAATACAAGAAAGAATAGCTGGTAGTTAGTCTTACCAGAATGGGGATTCTATCCCATGCTTTCTGGAATTGAGTGTTAAAATCTTACATGTATTTATGTGGGGCTCTTTTCATGGTAGTCAGCTACTCAACAAGTGAAAGGTGGTCAAATTTTTCCCCAAAATTGTCCATCAAGTGAATACCCAATTCATTCTAGGAATGGATTGAATTTATAGCCAAAGTCTGGTACTAGTGAAGAGCCTTGCCTTTGAGAGACAATGCCAACAATCTAATTATGATATTTTCCTTGATGATATTGTGAATATTGCAGAGGTTAGAAATATTTTTGATGTGCTTGATGACTATAATGGGCCTCTCTCCATCAAAATAATGCACATTTTTTAGGGCTGCTCCTGGGATCGGGTCATAATGTGGGAGGTTCAAGGGACTCTGACCACAAAAAGTGATAAAGGGTAATGCCATAGCTAGGATGGGATATAACTAGGGTACTATTGTGTATGTGTTCCTTACAATAGGTATGGGAAGGTGGTTCACTGAATAAGGATGGGTCCTTTCAAACCTTAGTCTTTTTTTTGAGTTTAAATGCAATTCAATAAATTTGAGATGGACACCCTTAAAAGTAGACCATGTGGTGACTTTAGGCATAGGAAGTTAGACTGGTCTTTGATTATGGAAATAAAGTTCTTACCAGTGGATTCACCAGATGCTGAAAATAGTTGATTTGCTATAATAAGACTAGTATCAATCTTAAAACCTTACTGAGTATAAGACTGAGTCCCACCGGCGTGCCAAAAACTATTGACACCATGGATTTGCACCTAGGGTAGGAGGTCAAGCTCCTACCTTCCACACGTCAAAATGGAAACTCCCCTCTCACCTGTGGGATTGGAAAAGCTAGAGGGGAGAGTCTTTAGGTAAGGGTTAGCTCCCTTTGATGCATCTGAGTTGTTCCAATAAGTGCTAACATAGGTATATAGATATATAATGGGAGGGTTGAAAAGGGAGAAGGATTATAGGAAAACAGATCTACTCTAAAGAGAGGTGATGCACCAAAATGATTTGACCTTCTCACACTCACACTTGAAGTCAAAAAACACATACGTACACTTCATATTGGCAAAAAGGACCAAGTTATAGGAACATAACAAGGAGGCCTTAATGGAACACATAGAAAGTAGAGACTCACCAAAGGTGCTATAAAAAGGCACACTATATAGTAGCTTCTTTTATCTCTGCACTTCTAAGTATAACTCTCCTTGTTACCTAAGAAATGACACCTTATAAACACTAGGTGTGTTGGTGTTAAACCTATGGAAGCATTAAGAAATAATGACTAAACACAAACTGACACTCAAACACACGTAGAGATATCCAACCAGCATAGAGGTAAAAATGTGTTTATTGATTTTAGGTAAAAAATTTGTTAGGGCTTTGCCTTACAAATGTTGGAGATCCTTTTCCAAATGACAAGTCTCCAATATATAGAGGAAGAAAAGAGGCCTTTTGGCACCCTTTTTACAAATGACCCATGTGCACTCTAGGAATTAGGAAGAGGGAAGCCGTTCGAAGGTAATGTTGTGTCAATCCATTTCTTCAAGGTTAAATTATGGGCCACCATTTGTTTACAAAAGACTACACCTTTATGGCATTTTGTGGCTTGCCTACTCATAAATGTAGAATGGGGGAAGATGAGTTGCAACGTCCATCACCTGTTCGTACCTCTTGGTAATCAATTGGTGGACACTGTTTCAATTATAGATATAACTCACCTCTCTTTTTCCATCTGGGATACCTCCTCGATCTCTACCCCTTTCATCCTTTAGGTTTCCTCTATTAACTCTTTGGCTTGCTAGACTTAGTCTTTGAATTCCTTTCGTTCTTGCCATTTTTTTGAAAACCAATGGTTATTCATTTCTGTAAAGTTTGACATTCTCGCGCCCATCACTTTGAAACTCATAAGGCACTTTGAACTATGGATGCTAACACATGGCAAATTCCATCAAGCTGATAATGGGATATGTGGCAACATCCACTCACCTTTGCGGGTTTCGTAAGGGTTATGCAGAGCATTTTGAGATTTTTTTAGAAGGTGACACATGACCACCTCCACAGAGCCTTTAGTTGTCTAATAAAACCTTTGAGACTCTATTGGTTCTTCATAGATGCTAACATTTGGCATGCTCCACATAGCTCTCAGCAACCCATTCGGGCCCACCAGTCTTCTCTTTGAATAACAAAGCATAAGGAGAAATCTACAGATTTTGACACTTGTCAGCTTCCGTTGAGCCCTATAGGGGACATGTGGCACATTCTGCTACTCCCAAAAATCATGTCAAAGTCTTCCATTGTTTCCACTTGGTGCCTTCCATGCTCTATCTTTCTTGGTGTAAAATTTTACATTTGCACACCTGTCATTGCTTAAAAACCAATGGCTATTTTATAGCTTTAAATTTGACATCCTCAGGACCATCACCCTTGGACTCTCCTTCAGCTTCCTGCTTTACCCTTTTTTATGGACTCCCTTCTTAGCACCTTCCCAAAGGGAAGGTGACCCTTCAGCCTTTGGAAAGTACCCCTTCATTTTGGCTGAGAGTCCCCTACAAGGGCACCTACCCTTTGAGGTCTTTCAGCTCCTTCATCTGGTTCCTCCTAAGGGTCATTTCCCTAGGTTTTTGTGGACTTTTTGTCCACAGATAGTTTCCACAAACTTTTTATCTACAGATAGTTTGCTTCGGGCCTTTTCGCAAATTTCTTTAGGCTTTTTGTCTGAAGGAATTCCTTCAGATAAAATTTTTGAAAGAATTTGGCCTCAAACACTTAAGTCTTTTGTCTTTTCATTTTGGGCTCTTTAAAAACTCTCTCTACCCTCTGCAAGGGATTTTAGACCTTGAATTTCCCTTTGCAAGGGATTTTAGACCTTGAATTTCCCTCCATAAGGGCTTTTAGACCTTCGGTTATGGGATGCTTCATTGAACCAACCCATTAAACCATTCACTTGAACCACTTGTTAAACCGGTTCAATGGTTCAACACTGCGCACCGAGCCAAGTGGTTGAACCAAATGTTAAACCCAAAGCTACTTGAAACTTGAACATTGAACCTAGCATTGAACTGAATGATTGAACCAACACGTTGAACTAATGTGTTGAACTAGTTCAATGGTTCAATGCTATGTGCCAATGAACTTGCCAATGAGTTGATTGATTGAACCAAGGCCGAAGTGTTGAACCAACTGAGTTGAACCAAGCAAAGTGTTGAACCAACTAAGTTAAACCAAGTGATGAACCATGGCATTGAACTTGTGAAACCTAAAATTGACTGGCTTTAAATAGCAAGGGAAGAAAGGGACCAATTTTGGCCTATTGGGCAAAAATGGTCAACACCTACTATTTCCTTTTCCAATATTTTTTTAATGTACTACATCAACCCAGTCAACTTTGTATGATATTTAGGCCCTATTTTCTATGCTAGGTCGACCTAGTTGACCCTATACTACTTTTTACCTTCATTGTTTATCAATCTAGTTCTCTTTCTCCTTATTTACATTTTGTTCATCTCTCTTTAATCATAATGAAGCCTCTTATCAAAATATTCTTGGATAGATATAATCCACTTAGATACTATATGGGATGTTAATTTCTCCCTCTCCTTTCCTCCCAAGAGCACCATCACTCTTGGGTCACCTCTTCTCATCCTTCATCTATGAACTACAATATGGTGTAAATAACACCTAAAGATGATGTTGATGTATCTAATCCTTTCCTTATTTACTAATAAACTTCTCATATTTAAAGTATTCAAACTAATGTGGGAGTTATGTATACAAGTTTACTTAATAATACCATTAATAATCCTTCTTCTAATAATCCTCCCCCTAATACCAATTTAAGGAGTACTCCTAATAACACCAACCCACCTCCTAATAAAAATAAAGTTATAGCCCAAGTTATCCAACAAATGAACATAATGAAAAATTATAAGCCTAACCAAATGATTCACCTCCAATAACATTTAATCAATGTCGTGAATCAACCTCCAACTATGCATCCTTAATCTAATCTCAATTTCATTCCTCCACCTCTTTGAGATGCCTTAGGTAATGTTATTCCTCAACCCATAATGAATAACAAGATGATTCAAACCATTGAAAATTATCCTTTATCTCCCTTAATTATATCCATTGATATTGGTAACATATCTCTAAATATCAATTATGATGGGACTAAAGACCCTACCTCATTTCTCAAAGCCTTTGAGAACCTTTACAAAAAGTGGATCCAAACTAATACCTCCACCACTACTAAACTCTTAGTGAAAACATTCATTGGTGATGTATTATAATGGTATAACAAAATTCCCCAGCTTTATATTTTTAAATTTTAAGATTTGATTAATCCTTTGGCTAAAGAGTTTCAACACATTGACCTTACAAAATATTGTCTTAGCCAGTTCATCAGTGTTAAGTAATATCCTATTGAACCAGCTCATGACTTTATCAAAAGATGGAAAGAATTATCTCATAAATTTTATTATAATATGACTAATGATAACTTATTCAAACTCTTTATCATTTCACTGACTCTGACTCTTTAATATAAGATTCAAACCTCTATTCCCCAAATGCTCAATGAAGCTCTTGACCAAGTTAAACATCAAGACTTTCTTATGAAGAAATTGAAACCTAATCCTAAACTTATTAAATGATATTTCCAAACATATAATTCTATCAGTATTAATACTCTATAAACCAAACTAGGAGTTTCCAAAACTTATATTCCTTCACCTTCTCATACACCTTTTTTGGTTTAGCAACTGAAACAACTTTTACCGACCTCAAAACCTTTCATCTATCCCAATTTTCTTCCTAAGTGGTATGACCCAAATATATTTTTTTTGTTCCATGCTGACATTGGGAATTCTCATCAATCTCATAAGGGGATCACCAAATTTATTCTTTATTATATGCTTGGTGATTCATTCAATCATGAATCTATGATCAATCTTTGTGATCAAGAATACACCACTAATTTTCAAAAATAATAAACTTCTAAAGATTATAATTTAAATAACCAAAAATCTACTTCCAATAATGACTCAAATACCAAGGATGTTTATTCCATTAACACTGATTATGACCAATATTTTATTAATTATCAATATATCAATACTTCTAAGGTTAATTATCATCATAAATTGGTTCACAAAGATCTTGTTACCAAGCCTAAGAATCCATCTTTGGAGGGACAACTTCTTAAAGATAATACCACTACTAATGTTTCTTCAGATGCCTAAGAGGAAACATCTCCTCCTTCTAATCCTCTAACATCAAATATTCCTCTAAAATCTAATTTACCTCTTAAATCTTATGTTGGTTCTTCTAAGTCTCATTGGAACATTCTTGAAGATCTAAACTCTATGCTTTGTAAGATTCCACTTATGGAGTTGGTTCATACTTATCCCTATCATCATAAACTCCTTATGCAATAGCTCCAAGAAATTGAAGATCCATCTTTTATATATGAAGAACCACCTTCTATTGAATCTCAACCTACCAATGTAAATACCATTGAAATTATGTGTCATTCTTTTAAAACCTCTATTGAATTCCTTTAAGAGGAATGATTAAAGATGAAATTATCTTTCATGCTGATGATCCATCACTTTTCATCAAAGTAGCCATTTATAAATCTTATCCATAAATTATTAGTTGATGAAGGTTATGGTATTAATGTAACATCTTTATGATTCATCCAACAACTTGGTTATAACAAGGATCATCTCAATAAAACCCATCTCACTTGTCATGGTTTTGACAAGACTAATCAAAATCCACTTGGTTGTAATTGGTTTCCATTAACCATTAGACCTAAGACTATTCAAACTAATCTTATGGTGCTTGACTTACCTTTATCCTACACCATACTCCCTTGTCATCCATGGACTCATCAAATGAGGGCCATTGCTTCTTCTAGTAATAAATGAATTAAATTCTTACATAATGGAAAATGGTATAAGCATGTATCCAATCCTAAAACAAATCCAATTTCTTCCTTACTGCACCATACCATTTTCAAGATGGTAATGCCATGCTTATTGAAGAAACCACTCACATAGAATATGGTATTTCATCTTATCCTCAACCAATTACTATCTCTCATAAACTTTCACCTATTTAACATGATAATTTTTAAATTATTATTTGATAAATATCATGAGGATTTTGCTTGGTCCTATGAGAAAATGCCTAGAATTAACCCTATCATTGTGTTGCATAACATGATTACTTATCCTGATACCAAGATTATACACCAAAAACAAAAAAAATTCAACCTAAAGTTTCCACTTTATGTCGTAAGGAAATCATCAAATTACTTAATGCTAAATTTATCAAACCAATGGATTATTCTGAATGGATTTCCAACATTATTTCCATTCAAAAGAAGGTCACTATGGTCATTCACATTTGTATTGATTTACTTAATCTTAATCTTTTTCTCCTAAATACAACTTATTTTTACCTTTAATAGATTCCATTTTTGATTCCATAAATGGTTACAAAATTTTATGTGTTATGGATAACTTCTAATGATACAATTAGATTCATATTTCCCCTAAAGACCAACATAAGACTAATTTCACCATGGAATGGGGAACCTATTTTTATGTTAAAATTCCCTTTAGTCTTAAGAATGTTAGAGCCACTTACCAATGAGAAATGAGTCACATCTTTCATGATCTCATTCA
Source organism: Torreya grandis (assembly GCA_037957365.1). NCBI lineage: Eukaryota > Viridiplantae > Streptophyta > Pinopsida > Cupressales > Taxaceae > Torreya > Torreya grandis. The sequence continues at coordinate 211,352 of JARHVA010007879.1, forward strand.
CAATATTACTGAAACCTATGTGGATGATCTCATTACTAAATCTAAATATCATAAGAATCATCATTTTGATCCTGATAACATATTTGACCATATTATTAAATATAAAGTTAGGCTAAATCATTAAAAATGTGTCTTTGGAGTCACATCTAATAAATTGTTAGGATTCTTAGTCTCTCTTTATATCATTGATGTTGACCCTACCAAAATTAGTGCTATCATCAGCATGCCCATTCTTCATTATAATCCTGATATCCATACTTATTTAAGAAAAATTATGGTAATTATATGATTCATCCCCAAAATAGCATATCAAATTCACTTCATCAATTCACTTCTTAAGAAAGGTACTTTAGAATGGATGGATCCATGTCAAAAATCATTTGATAATATGAAATAATCATTACTTCATCCATCTACTCTTCCTCCTCCTTCCAATGATAAAAATTTGATTTTATATACTTATTCTACACCTACTTCAGTTGGAGAAATGCTTGCCCAAAAATATGACATGAGAAGAGAGTATGTTATCTACTATAGTATTCAAGACCTCATTTATTATGAAACATGTTATACAAAAATTTAGCATGATTGCCTTGCCATCTATTTCATAGCTAAAATACTTCACCATTATATACTTTACCAAAAAACTTACGGCATTGTTCATTCTGACTGCTTCAAAATTTATTCTCCAAATCATTTCTTCCTAGAGACAAAATTGGTAAATGGATGGTCCTCCTTATGAAATTTGATCTCTATATCATCACTCAAAAATAAATGAAAGGGAAAATCATATCTGATCAATTTGTTGTAGCTCCCATACTAGCCAATTATTCTCTTCAAGATAATCTTCCAGATGACAATATCATTTACATCTAATGTCTTAATCAAGATATTTCTCTTAAAGATTATTTTCATATCTTTACTACTAATCTTGAAGCCAGTAATCTTGATGATTCCATCACTCCATCTAGTACTACTAAACCAAAATTTTTTAACAAGGAGCTTCTTAAAATTAATGTTGACTTTCATGAGGATACTTGGACCCTTAACTTTAATGGTGATACATGCCTTCAAAGAGTTAGGTTAGGTTGAATTCTCACAAGTCCTCTTGGAAAGACCATTCATTTATATTTTTGCTTCATCTTTGATGTTACCAATAATATGGCTAAATATGAAGCTCTCATTTTAGGCATATAAGCCACTCTTGACATAAACATTTAATACGTTCATGATTTAGGTAATTCTCAACTTATTTTCTACCAAATCAGTGGTGATTATTAATGTAAAAGTGAGAACCTCATCAAATATAGTCAAATTACAACCACTCTTTCTAAATATTTCATATCTTTCACTATTGAGCCTATTTCAAGAGATTAAAATTCTATTTCTCATTCTCTTGCCTCTTCGGCATCTCTATTTCATCCACACCAAGTCCTTTCTGATCCTACTTTTCTTATAAAAATAGTAAAATATCCATCCTCTACTTAGCCATTGGATTTTCTTATTTTTCAGAATGATGCTATTACCATTCAAAAAATCCCTTGGTATAAAGTCATCATTCAATTATGGGAACATCAAATTTATCCTCCTAATTTAGACTCTCATGAAAAGACACATATTTGTAAATAAGATTTCAAGTACGTATTTCAAGCACAATATCCTTTATTATCATAAACATGAAGGTAACTTTCTTCATTATGTTATGTAGGATGAGGTCCCTCCTCTTCTTGAACAAGCACATGGGGGAATTTATGGTGGCCACAATAGTAGACATGTTACATCCTTCAAATGCCTATGTATGGGTTACTTTTGGACTACTCTTGAAAATGATGCAATTGACTATGCTAAAAAATGTAATCCTTTTTAGATTAATGATGATATAATCCATTCAACTCTAGTTAAACTTAAAACTATCAAATCTCTTTGGCCATTTTCCACATGGGGATTTGATCTCATTGTCAAACTACCTCACTCCCAAGATGCACCTGTCTTTATCATCATCGCTACATAATATTTTACCAAGTGGGTGAAATCCATGCCCATTTTTAACATCAATGGTTTTACCATTTTAAAATTTATCTTAATCAAATCATTTTCCACTTTGGTGTTCCCCCATACCATAATTTCAAACAATTGCGGTAATTTCAAAAGAAAACATGTTAAATAACTGTACAACAAATTCAAGATCAATCACAAATTTTCCATGCCTTATCATCTACAATGCAATGGCCAAGCTGAGGCCACTAATAAAATCCTCAAAAAAATTCTTAAAAATATAATTTTTGAAACCTACATAGATTGACATCTTCATCTTTACCTTACAGTTTGGGCCTATCAGACTAGCATACATACGATCATTGGGGCAACACCATTCTCACTAGTCTATGGTTCTGAGTTAGTTCTTCCTTTACAATTTGAGCTTCCCTCTCTTATTATATATCTTCATGGTTTTATTATTAATGAATAATTACATGTAACTCATATTAATTTCCTTGATCTACTTGATGAACATCATATTTTTGCCTTACAACATAACCACCAATACAATGCTCACATTGCTAGATAGCATAGAAACTGTTTTAAAGTACTCACTATTAATGTTCATGATATTATCCTTAAATTAGACTAGAACCTTGATAAAGAAGGTAAATATTCCCAAAAATGGTGGGTCCCATATTTAGTCAAAGATATTCTTGGTCTAATAACCTACCACATTTAAATCAATGAAGGCCATGTTTTTAAAGTGCCCACCAATGCACAATTCCTTAAAATGTACTTTGCATAAACATTTCCTTATTTTCATGATTTTTATCTATATTTATCTAACTTCTTTTATAGGTTACTTACATTGGTCTCTCCTTATGCAACAATTTATTTCCTTTCATAAAGATTTAGTCCTCCCTTTTGGTCTTTTGGTCCTTTGGTTTCTTAATATACCATAGTCTTCTTTATCTTCTTGCATTTTCTCTTTTTGACACCCATTGGATTTTTTTTTTGAGTTTCAGTGTAAGATCATAGATAGGAGCTAACATTCCTCACAAAATCACCATATTTCACTTCTTATTTTCCTTATTTTATCTTTTATTTACCTGATTGGCACCCTTTGGGTTTATCTTTTATAAATTTGTAGTGTAATACCATGAATAGGACCCAACCCTCATCATAAAATTACCATTAGATAGAATTTGTGAAAAAAATCTATGTTAGCATGTTTTCCTCCATTTCCCACTTTATTGTCATTGTATCCCTTTTTTCCCTTTGTCACATTTTTTTTCAATTTGAAGTAATTCAAATTATTCCATGTATCACTCCTCTTGATTTCCCCTTTCTATCAATCCAAATTAGAAAAAAAAAGGTCAAAGTCAAGATAATACATTTATTTCATCTATATTTATGAGACTCTTAGACCCCATTCTCTTTGAATTTTCTCTTTCTTACAAACTTTGTCCCAAGTATTTAAATGAAATTCATCTTTAGCACCCATATTTGGTTTTCCAAATCCATGTGGAGAAAGAATAGAAAAATACATCAATAAAGTTAAAATCCAAATCATTTGAAATAAAAGGCAATGATATCTAAAAGGAAACATTTAAATCTCAAAAGTTAGCATCACACTAAAAGACATGATTACAAGCACATCTCATATCTCTAATCAAAGCTCAAACTCCAAATTTGGCCTCACATAGAACTAAGTTCCCTTGTATTGTGATAGTCTTGTAGATTGGAATAGGGTAATTTAAAAAAATCTATGGTGCGACCTAATTTCTCATGCAAGTACCCAATCTTCATTATAGACCGACAAATCTATAAAGGGTCATAAAGAACAGGGAACATGTTATGGGAAGGTAGATCCATTTTAATTTTCATGCATATAGCCATCATGGGATGATCTATATACTTAATTGTTTTTACCTAATACATGTGTAGCTAAGAGAATTTTTTCATAGTCCTTAAGGTCAAATTTCCTCTTGTTTTGACAAAACTAATTTGAGTGTCTTGACTTTGATAAAGAGTTACTCTACCTTAGTTTTCTTTTATTATCTCCTCCACCCATTTCATTCCCCCCTTGATAGATAAATTGTGATTCCAAATCTATTTTCCCTTCTTCTTTATTCTTTTTCTTCACTTGTTAAAAACATGCTATCAATACATTTTTTTTGTTTTTATCTATCCTTAAAGAAAAAAAACATGTTTGAGAAACTATGGATTACTTATTTTTTTCACCATGATATTACATTTCTACATTTTTTTAACTTTCATTTTACCATTTATCCTCTGTTTTATTGTCTTATTATTATGGACACCTAATTTTATACCCTTTTTCTTTTGTTGAGTGAGGGCTTGTTACTTCTCACTCATCAATGTTATTTTACCATTTTATTTGTTTTATTACCATCTTGGTTGACATGTATCCTTGGTTTGACTTGGTGAGTTTTCCTTTCTTACTTAAGGATAGCTTGTTTATCTTTTTTGGTCTCTAGTATTCTTATCTTTTTGGTTACCTGATTTTGTTTTGATTTTTAACTTGGTCATTTGGTCTAACATAGAGCTTATCACCCCAGCTTGCCAAATTTCCCAAGTACATCCCATCCTCATATCACTAGTTATCTTGGCTTTTCTTACATTTATTTGTTTTTGTTCTTTAGTTTTGTATTCTTAGGTTTGTCAAAAGTAGTCTCTATGCCCTCTATAATCAAAACTAATAATGCATCAAAAAATCATCTCATGATAAAAGTAAATCAAGGTACATGTTACATTTAATTTTTAGTTATTTACTTTTCTATCATTTACTTTCAGTTATTTTTTCTTTAAAATATTGTAACTTTTTTTATCATCAATGTCGTATGTTACTCTATTCTTTCTCAAAGCACCATCCCATGTTACACCTTAGTGACGCATGATGATATTTGAGTGGGGAATATGTATACACATAATATTTTAAACTTTTATCAAATAGTTATGCTTTACATCTTACAAGAACCCATCAATACTCAATCTCTCTGAGTGTGTGCCTTAAAGGGTCTATCGAGAAATGGGTAGGTAGACCTTTGGTGCTTGGTAGTATTTTTATCCCTTATTGACACATTATTAAAAATCCAACCATCTCTTAAAACCATTCCCTAAGATATTAATCCTCCCTTACACACTTCTCTAGTATTTTTTTCTCTTTCCATCCCTCTTTTTCTCACTTTGATCCACGTTAGCTAGTTGACTGTAATAAGTCGACTAGGTTGACCCTCTACAATTTTTAGCCTCTGATTACTATATAGGGTTTAATGGGTTGAAATTTTACTATTTAGGGTATTTTTCACTTTGAGTTTCATTATCCCTTCAATTGACCTAGCTCGAGACCTAATGATTTATCTCTTGGAAACATATAAGGTCGACTGGGTCGACCCTATAGAGCCAACATATTCTAAAATATTTAGGATGAGAGACACCTAAAAATACAATATCATTTCATTATTATTTCAATATGTAATAAATATTTATTATTTTCTCATACTGTTCTACAATCTACTCTTCCATCATTATAGTTAAAGAGTCTTATCTTAGGGTTTCTACTTGGAGAATCTAGTCTAATGGATAAGTCTTAGATGCTTTGACCTTTATTAGTTATCCTTAAAAAACATAACAACCTATTGTAAAGTCCCATTTTCCAAGGGAGAGATTGAGTCTCAATGGGTTCACATTCAACTATGTATATTCTAACTTTGTCTTGCTCTCTTTTAGTAGATATATGTAGCATAAGTATTGGCTCGAATAATATTACTCTTCATATTCCATGTATTAGGATCTTACTCATACTTAGCTTAGTTGAGATTCTCCTATACATGTTTTTATTTCCTTACTAACCCCTCATATTGTGCCACAATATTTGGTGTACACTAGATTATATTTACTTTCTTGTTTATTTGAATAGAGTGAACATTAAACCTAGGACTCTTTTAGGGTTTTTGCATGATTATGTTAGACTGTAAGATTTGGAACCCTTCCTATCATAATGTATTATGATAATTTATCCCCTAATCATATATATTAGATCCCCATATTGGTCATTCTCCCACTTAATAAATGTATTCCCAATTAGAAGTGTAGGTATGCTCTATCTTCTTCAATCCAAGATTGATTTATGATTGCATAAAATATGCATGCTGATAAAAAAAATTAGTTAATTACTATGTGTGTGTGTGTGTGTGTGTGTGTGTGTGTGTGTGTCTATATATATATATATAACTAAGACTTTAACTATTTGGTTACACTAGTTACATGAAAAACATACAAAATTAGCCAATCTAAATTGGATCTTGTTTTACCTATCTCAAAACTGCTATAGGAACTATACTAGTAGTTTACATCATATTATCTAGAAGTGATCTTGAATATTATTTAGTGGTGTGAAATTTAGTCATCATGGGGATAGTATTTTGAGGTGGCATCAATGTGGTAGTTATTATAGTTATTCATAGAGTTGGTAGAGTTGGAATATTAGAATTAGCAAGTGGCATTTGTTGAGCCACTTTATTCTTTGCATCTAAGTACTAGTAATTCTTGTAGGCCTTAACATGATGTGATATGATTAAGCTCATATCCTAGAGGGATGGACTAGTAACCCTACTAGTCTTGGCCATTATATTTTTATGTTCTATCTTGGTTACTCTGAATCCAATCCTAAATACTTCCACCTCTATGGCATTCTTCATTGATGCACTTAATTTAGCCTTTATGTCTTCTAATCTTAGACCTTATAAGTTCTATTTAATGTTGTCAAAGGCTTGTTTGATCATCTAGACAAATGCAAATTTTATTACCATCCTACCTCAATTATCTTGAATAGTATCCAACTCTAATCCTAACAAAATCTATTCAGCCTCCTCCTATTTGGCCAATTTATTAACTAACTCCCCTAAAGATAAAACTTAGTCTTAGGCAGTTTATGTCCTTATCAATGCTAAATTTAGAGTATTAGATGAATCTAATGGAGTCATCAAATCTAGATGGATGAATTCCTTATTAGGTATACAAATCACTAATATGTTTATTTTATTGTCATCTTCCTTATGGATTCTAAACAATTAGGTTATCTTATTGACATGTGGAGATAATATGACTCTCAAAGAATGAATGAAGTCAAAAATTCATACAATCTAAAGGTAACATATTTTACATCTTGTTCAATGCCATGAGAAATTCAAATTACTTGTTTTTTCTCTCTAAGTGTCTCCAACTCTTCCTCAAACTCATGCCTAGCCATTTTAGTTCCTTAATGGATGACAATTATGGATTCTATGTTGGTATCCATAAATTAATTTAAGTCCTCAATATAAGGGGACTATCGCTTTTTCTTATTTTGAATTTTTCTTAGGGAATATACTTCCTTCCTTTCCTCCATGATTAGAAATCTACTTGATTTGTCTCCTATCTCCCTCTTTCTCACCCTCTGTATTAATTTAGTGTCTTTTTCAAATAGTCATATCCTAGTTGGAAATTACATTATCATTAGATTGGGCCTCTTAGATGCTAAGGCTCCTAATTCCTTTATCTAATATATAAGAGTGAGATTTGAGGGATCAGAGGGATGTTCATCTAATTGATCATGTTTTTCATATTTTTGCTTAGTTTGTGTGGAAGTATTAGGCAATGTAGGCCAAATAATCTTCAACCAGTATATGCTATCATCAAATAGATTTGGATGGACCACAAAGACTAGCTACCTCCTAGGTGACTTGTTCATTATTACCATTGTGGTTACAATGGTGGGAATGGAAGAAGGCAAGGAGGAAACCAATTGAGTAGAAAGGGAGGTAGATAGAGTGATGGACTGAGAAATAGAAGGAAAGGATAGTCTTAATTTCAAGTATGTGGATATCAATGGAAAGTAAATAGAATGGATAGGAACCATAGAGATAGAAAATATAGTAGTCGAAGGTGGAGCAGGTGCTATGGTAGTGAGAAAACTCATAGATAGGCGATAAATTAGTAAATTTATGGAGACTATATATTGGGGAATGAATGTAGATACCATAGGGTCAAGGGTGATTGAAATTGTAGGTAAAGACGTCAAAGGGGAAAAACTCAAATGAGTTATAATCAATGGGAACTTACAAGATGAGTTACCTATGATAGGTTCTTTGGCCTTAAGTGATTGTAATATTAGAACCTTTATGTACTACAACTCCTCATATACCTCCTAGGTTGGAGGAGTATGTGGTTTATTCATGGGCTTCCTTTGACATGTATTTATTGTTTTCCCTATCTATGGACCTATCAACTATGATGAAAGAGAAAAAAAATAGTTCTTGGCATTAGGGAACAAGTAACCACTATTAATTCTTCATCTAAGTAATCTAAGCATATAATCTTGGCCTCTATTTATGTGTTTCCTCATTTTTTAGGTATCTCCTTAGCTAGATATTTCTTGACTGTAATCAATTAGACTATTGAAGGCTGAACTAGGAGCACTTATGTTTGTTATTATGTTGAGGTAGGTAGTTATTCTTATTTAGCTTATTCTTCCTCATCCTATTCTTCTTCAAATTTAATGAGTAGTTCCTTATATACAAACTATTGTTGGTCATGAGACTAGCCTTGACCTTGTAAGGGATTAGGATCCTCTCATTCTAGTTGTTGTGATTGTCTCCTAATCCAGAAATATAAGGATCTCCACCATCTAGGAGGTAGAATTATAAATATTACTTCACTGAGTGTTAGGGATTATTCTACTTGGATCACTCTTAGAAATTCCTCACTTATCCTTATAGTTTTATCCCTTTCTCTAACCTCTTTGTCATCTTTGGCATTCAAGAAAAGAAAGTCATGATCGATTGACTCATGCTTGTAGTCAAGGCTAAGGGTGTTAATTTTATTTGAGACCTTGCCATGAGGGTTTCATTTTTTTTGAGGAAGTGTGGGAAATTCATAAGCCTTCGTAGCATTTCCAACATCTTAGAACTGTCAATGAATTGTGTACTACATTTACCCAATGGTTACATAAGATCCATGAAAGGTGGACTTCTTATTTTTTATCATATCTTCATATAAGTTATTTATATTTTGATGAGAGATTTATTAATTAGTTATCTTATCTAGAATGAACTTTGAAAGCTGAAGATGATCTACTATATGCCTTGCAACCATGATCACTATGTAATTTGGATATAACTAGTAGTCTCTCATGTTATGGGCCAGTGTCTAGGATATTCTTGGGGAAATTATTAGTAATGACTCATAATGAATATAAATTCATACCTGAAGATAAATGTTTACATTAATTTTGATTATGTTTCTTGTATATGAATATATATACATAAATATATAGTAGTCACATATCCTATTTTTTATGACTTTGGCATTTGGTTCTCATAGGACTCTATTATGTCTATATATAATTCTCATGACTATGTATAGTAGATAGGACATCATGTATAAATTGCCTCATAATGGTTGATTATCCTTCTATAGAATCTAATCTTGGAGGCACATGTTAATGATTTCCACCCAAAGCATAAGTATGATCCAAGGTAGTTAGAAGGTTTATAAAGGGAACCCATTCTACGTACATGAAGTAAATACTAGCATGACTAAAGATCCTATTCAGTAGTGATATCCATCCATGTGTTCCCATTATAAAACTAGTAATTGGGACACAAAACTTTTCATGTTATTTAATTGTGAAACTCTTCCCAAGTAGAATCCATTTTGATAGATCTTGATTTAGATGGTTATCCTTTTTCCATGTGACTACACTATGAAAATCATAGGTAAAATCTATAGTAGGAAAAATTAAATACATGTTGAATGCTTCACTTGATATACATGAAAAAATAGTTTCATTTTTTATGTAATGTAGGTATCCTAGATCCATTATTCTTCCTTCAAAGAATAGACCCTTTAGTAAATTAATTCATGGCATCACCTCTAGTTTTGTAGTAGCATAGTGTAGGGATTATCTTTTGAATGAGAGTAGGTATTTTATTAGTTGTTTAACTTTAGATGTTATTTCTTACTTAGATGAAAATGAATCCATGTTCTTGATTACTCCCCATAATGTTGAATAATTTAAATAATGTCCATCAAATGGAATAGGCTCAAACACAATACATATGTATTTTGTATAATACTTGATCGAGAACCTAAATGTTTCTAGGTTTCCCCTATAACTCATAGATAATGATTCCATGGTGATGCTATTGGGTATTGGTATGTTTCAATATTTCAATAAATTCATCTCATTACTTATATGAATTTTTCAAGTCATAAGTTGATGTGATAGTATTTAGGGATTTTGGGATTACTTGAAGCTGAAGTCTATTTGAGCTTAAATGATTGAATGATGTGAAATTGATTGGGGGATTGATGTGAATATATATCTTGCATTGATTTACAATTCATGCACCATTACTCATTATTATTTATGAGATTTTATCCTTCATTCAATTAGAGTTCAACCACCTTATCCTAGTGTGCATGCCATGAAGGATGCCTTATCATTCAGGGTACCATGGTATAACCTTCCATATTTTCCATGTATCACTATATAACATAGTCAATAAAATTCAAACTTATCTTTCAAGACAAAAAATAATAATCCAAAGCATATAATGTATTTTGGGAATATTTTTTCCCAAAGTTTTTGAAACAAAGGTTTTCAAAACAAATTTGTCAAAACAAAGTTAATTAAATGAATACTTGTCATGAAAAATCTCCAAAATGAAAACTTATGATATAAAGTTTTTGACATGTAAATGATTGATACAAAAGCCTCTGATATGAATCTTCTTGAAGAGAATGTTTCTAAAATAAATTTCTTGATATAATCTATATGATATAATCTTAATAAAAGGAAAGTTACCAAAGATAATGTTTTTGAAACAAAATCTCCAATAAGAAAGTTACTGATGAATAAGCTCCCAAAGTTTAAAACCATGAAGAAAGATACTAAAGTAAAATTATTTTGAAGTGATTGTTGCCAAAATAAAATTTATAAAATAAACCTACCAATAAAAATATTCCACATACCAAAGTTATTGATGACTAAACTTTTCAAAATAATTATTCTAAAATGAATGTCTCTGAAATGAAAGTTACCAACATGAAACTTCCTAAAACAAATCTATCGAAAGGAAATTTCTCAAAATGAAAGTTTATAAAATAAATTCATCAATGAGAAACCTTCTATAGACAATTTTTCTAAAACAAAAATTTTCAAAGCAAAAAATATAGAAGGAAATGTTTCAATGAAATTTTTCTAAAATGTATTTTCTAAAGAGTGAATACTCCAAAGTAATACAATCTAAATATCTATCATTCAAAGACACTCTTTCCATCCTTTCTATTATTAGTTCAATCTAATAAATTCATTTCCAAAAATTATCTCACAATATTACTAAGCATTAAAAACACCAATTTTATACAAGTATTATAAGCCTCAAAACTCATAATTAGCCCTCCAAGATATTTATTATTTTCAAAATCAAAGGGGGTCCCCACTTTTCAAAGAAAATTATTGAGTGGGATGTGTTTAATATAACACTAAATTATAGATATCAAAATCCATTATAATAATTTGAAACCCTAGGAGGAATGGAAGACCGAGATAAAAAAAAAACTACATTCACACGAATTAGGTTCACTAAATGTTTAGCCCTAAATATGGGTGTGTATCCTACTTGGGTAGATAATGTTAAAAATATAGACATAACATTACACAAGGGTGATAATTAGATCGATATTAGCCTAATTAATTTTTAAACTTAGATATAACATATTATAAATTCATTAAACTAACATAGGATATAAAATATTAAGTGCATCTATGCTAGATATTAAAATGACAAATAAATAATGTACTTAGCCAGTTTTGATGTTAATACAATTCTAGATATGGAATAAGTAGGTAGAAAAGTAGAAGAGGATTCTTAAATGGTCACCAAGTAATGGATTAAGTTACTTTAGATATTTTGACACTAGCATTAGCCTTGGAAATTAATATCAATTTTACTATCTAAACCAAATATAGGTGTCTTATTAGGAATACATACTGGAAAAGAATGTGACCACCTATATTCTTATAGAGTTATCTTTGCCTTCAGTTTGGTGCATTCAGATATATGTTATGGATTGATGTTCCTTATGAAATTATAAAACCCTAGTTCTTAACCTTCATAGTGACATTAGGAAAAATAGGTTAGTGGGATCAAAGTGTCGATCTACCCTAAAGACCCCTCTATCAATGAGCACTACCTACATAGCCAATTATCCTAAGAGGGCTTCAAACTTATGTAGTTTTTTCCATACGTGTTGTCATGTGTGTGAATCATACAATGTGTGATAAGTAAGCACAATAGTGACCTAGATTATAAATTGGAAAATATAGATCTTAGGATATTCCTTTAGTACTTAAGAATTATAGACGTGTTGTCCCTATGACTGGTATTGAAATATGATAAAATAGGGAAGAATATTGTAATTGAATGCTTGATATAATTATTTTGATAATCTTCCTTGGTCCCTTTATGTATTTCATATGTGAGGAATGAATTAGGTTTGATTTTATATTTATATCAATCCTTTTGTAGAAATAACTCACATTAAATCACTTTAGTTGGGCATTAAGATACATTTCATTTGCAAATTATATGACTTTAGGGAACCTTTGTCAAGGTAGGACACTATGTTGAGATAGGGGTTTGGGGTTGATGTTTGTGTCATGAAAATTAAAAAATACATACTTAATAAAAACATTTAAGGCATAAGATAAGCATATTTTAAGAATTACTGAAAAGATATAAGGTATGAAGCATCAACATAAGACTAGTCAAACCATGAGATAAGCCAAGGGACATAATATATAGTAGATGTGAGACTTATAAAAGTGGTAAAGGTATATAATTGAGAGGAGTAAACAATTTCTAAGTTTACCAAGTTTACAATAATGAGGTGTTATATAATTCATAAGTATCATCTACACTATGGTAGGTAAATGAGGGCCTAGGCTACCTAACATTTTTAATTGTACAGTTTGAAAAATCCTATGGCCACTATAATTTTAAGTGTAGATAAAATTAAAAAAAGCAGATATAAATTAATTTAACAATAAATTATGCAACTTATATCTATCAAAATGAAACATCTAGAGTTATAAAATACTTACTTTACATAAGACCTATCGAGCCTCAATATTTCCCTTGGATAATGGTGATGTGAAAGCTATTGTTGTGGATTTAAAGATCTTCACTAATGAATCACACTAAATGATAAAAGGACTCCTATTATTCCCTACAAGATTTGGTAAGTCAATATTTTCCCTCAAAAATAAGATATAAGTAATAAATCCCGCAAAGTGTAGACTTAGGGAAGAAGTGAAAGCAATAGAAATTGAAAAGTAATGTTCTTCTATATTGAATTGAAATTATGGATTTTATATATAATGATGAGTGACAATAATACCTCGTATAGATTCAGATAAAAATATTATCTAGCTTAATTTAGTCTTAATTGGGTAGACTAACCTCAAACTAGGTTGACTTTGTTGACTTAATTATGAAGTGTATGCCAAAGAAAAACTGCATCAATATGATCGACGTAGTTAGGATGGGACCGATAATGGTTAGAAATACATTGGATGGATTGACTTAGATGGAAAATATAAGTACTGACATAGTCAAAGGATAAAAAATTGAAGGAGATAACTTAGTAGACAAAATCTATGAAATCTATAATGGAAATGGGAATAATAAATAAAAAAACATCTCATGTAAAGCAACATAAGTCTACCTTTTTTAGTGAACCAATTTAATGCATGCAGTTATATAGATTGAAACTTGACATGGTGTTACAAGAGATACAAATAAATGATAAATTTTTGAAAAATATTATGTCTATACATATGACCCACCCACATCTCATCATGTGTCTCTAGAGTATAACATGGGATGGTTCTTGGGAAAGAGAATAATAACATAGTAAAAATATATCAAAAATGTAGGAGATTTTACAAAAAAATGAAAGTAAATACACTTTAAATGAGTAATTTTATTTACCTTTTTGACATTGAAAACTAATTTGCATATGTAGCAAATAAAAATAGGTGTATAGGGCATAGAGAGGGATTCAGACTTGAAAATATGAGAAAAATCCATATTTTCAAAAAAATATTATATTAACATAGAAAATTATTTATTTTACAAGGGTTCAAGGTTAGATTTAAATTTTTGAAATGGAGCTACCAAAATAAATATATGATAAAAATACATTGTTTCTTGGTAAATAACTAAAGGCAAGAAATTTCAAAAAAATTATTATAAAATGGTAGATTGTTATTCATTTACACATTTTCTAATTTTTGAAATGAGAGATTTATGTATCCAAATATATAAATTTGAGAAAAAAATGGACCTATTGACTCTCAAATTCACCCCCCATCAATCACTAAACTCATAAAGATTGCATGAGAGGTTGCATCCTTACATAATGTCAAGTTATCTAAAATCAAGTCAATATACAAAATTCTTCCCATCCACACCTACATCCATACTCAACAATCAACATAGGCTCACACATCAACTAAGTTTTTGTTTTCACCCATGAGGTGTTCCCAATTTGTGCCCCATGAAAATATCCTTAATAACACCAACATAATGCACAATTTAGAAAGCATGGGTATCTTTTTAAGAAATGAAGGAGAGAAGTGTGTAGAAATTAGTTCCAAATTTTGAAGAACACACTCAAAATCTTCAATCTTCCTATGTGATATTATTAAAAATCTTCTTCATGACTGAATGATGAAGTCGCTTACCAAATCATAAAGTCTCACATCTACACTATTGTGAAATGTAGAATATGATCTAGGATACACACTGTCTCCTTTAAAGACTGATATATGTTCTTTATAAGAAGTTTAGGTTATGAGGGCCATCATAAGAGACTAGGCATAAGAGGATTTAGGGTCTTGTTCATTCTTATATAATATTTCCATCAACACCCTTCATAATCTCACTACCTCACTATGTAGCCAACTCTTTACATAAAATTTAATGTGCATCCTTTATTCAAGATAAATTTAATTGAATCCATGCAAGATGACATGGTACAACCCAAAGATATGTCTACATAGCTCCATGTTAGTGAGATATTATATGTAGATTGATAGGTTGTAGCCATGAATAAGGGTGGTATATAATCCTAGTTAAACATCAATGGAGCCAAATAAGAACAGATTTGAATGTAAAGGTGCTTATAAAAGTGTCAGATCATGAACACATGCCTCATTTAGATGCCTAGATTCCCTTCATTCTCATAGACACATAGATATATGAGTGAAATTTTAGCTATTTCCATGATTAAATTAATAGATCTAAAGAATGGGCATGGCTTATAATAGTTATTCCAAAGAATTTTTGTGTTCTTGATCAACCTTGGGATCTTAACATCATTATAAAATTTAAGTTCCTAACTACCACATCCAATGGTAAAATGATAGTATAGGGCCTTCTCAGTGCTATATAAACCTTGAGTTTTATCTTAAAATGGTTGATATTTTGAGGCATCATAAGTCTACAAAAATTTTCCATCCAATATCCCTCTATTGGTATAAAAAATCTTTATTTATTTGAATTTTTAATATTGCCTTAGACCTCAATATTAATAATAATTATTTTACTTTCTTCATTTTATACATTCTATGTGCATTCATGGCCCTTGTTTGTGGATTTTTTTCCCTCTCATTGTCATGTTCCCTTTTCACCTCTAAATAAAAGTTGAAATCTCTATAGGTCACATTTTTTGTATACATGGGTCTACATAGGTGTTATCTATGGAATATTTTTCATGCCTCCTAATGTTATGATGTGTTACATTACCTCCATGTAAAACATTTATGTGGTTCACCTAGTTTGAATATTTTTTATCCAATATGTTTATTTTATTATGTCATTAAGTAGGCAAGGCATGCACTTTATTCTTGGTGAATCACCTTTTTCATTCCAATAACCCTCTTACCTTTTATTTCCATTTCCCCTTTGTAAAGTTTAGGTTTATCTCTATTGATAGATTTAATTATACTCTCTATAGGTCTACATGCTGGTCCTAAACTAGGTGCATTTAAAATAGAAAGTAGTCAACTTACTCTGGAGGTTCATCCCAAGGAATGAAAGAGTCCAACACCTTTGGGGATGATCCCATTATTATATTGAGACACCGAATCACTCTCTAACATGAGTGTCGAAGGTACTAATCATGTAAGTGTCACATGCCTATACACATGATATTCCTTCATACATGGGTACACATTTTAAGTGATAATAGTTTATGGCATACCTTGTGGGACCCTTGAGAGATATAACTAATAATTTAATAGAGTTTTTAGTTGATAGTGTTGAAAACAATCTATAAATCACCTAGCGAATCTGAGCATTCATGGTTCATAATATTAGTCCATTATATATATGCTAAGATAAATGATATCATTTATGATAGGTGTGTACCTTAATTACATTGATTTACCAATACCCTCTAGAATAAAATGAGCTAGATTATCCTCATCCCATATTAAGAGGGATAATGATGTAGGATAATCTTCTTATAAAAATCAATCTACACCCTAGTTTGGTAGATTCCCTACACATAGAGGAATACTATTCTCCATCCCATTCATAGATGATATTATAAACCAAATATTTGTTCCCTTTATGGAGGAATCCCATTGATCCTTCCCTAGTAACATGATATTCATGTAGCTTATCTTAAGATCATCCCCTACTTTATTGGAGAAAATTCTACTACCCTTGTAGAGTACATACAAGACATGAAAAATATTTTTTCCATCCATAATGTGATTGAATACAATGTTTTAGTTCAACTCCTTACCTCTTCTTTGAAAGGGAAAATTATCTAATGGTATCATAGTCTATGTCCTTGTACTATTTACAATTGGGATGAGTTGGGCATGGTACTATGCAAAAAATTTGAAGAAAAGAGTGACCACTTGTCATTAATAGAGTAGATCATGACCATCAAAAGAGCTCCACATGAGAAATTTTTTGACATCAACTTTAGGTTATAGAGGACTTGGGATCAAATTTCACTCCTATTAAATCTAAATTCTAACTCTAGGTTATTATTTTTTTGGAGACAACTAAATAATGATGTGTCTAAAATGATATAATCTATGAGAGGTTCAATATTATTACATGCATTTTAGTTTTTTATGCACATATAAAACTACTTGATCTAAGTGGGGAAAATTATGCCTAGACCCCTTATGCCCTTATATCATGATTCCCCATGTACAAGTTCACATTTATCTCCCCTCATTATAAATCTAGTCCCAATTCCTATTACTATCATCCCACTAGTTCCATCAACTTATGTGACCTTGAGTGAGTTGCACAAAGTCAAGTTCTTATTTAATAGATTTGGTAATGATCTAGTAGTACTTGAAAGGTGTAAATCACAACATTATAAGCCTTATCAACCCTTAAAATATTAATATAAATCAAACATGACTCCTTACCAACATGTTGCATAGGCTCAAAACTAGCTCACATATAATAGACTTCCCTATGCATGAAATCCTAACATTGAGAGTACCTCTAGATATTTCATTCATATGTAGAATAATAAGGCACAAGATAATGAATGGTGATTTCCATGTGATAATATGCATGATTAGGCCATGTGTGTGAATGGAATGATGAATGAGGCACCTACAATGAAAAATTTCCCACCACCTTACGAGCCTCCATCTACATAATATCAACCAAGGAATGAATTATAGGCATGAATGTAAGAGCACATCAGATCTACCCTCCTAATTGGTGAGAGGGTAACTTTAATTATGTGAATCATAATGAAATTTTGAGTGCAGGAAGTAACCTAATTAATTTTAATAGAATATTCAAAAATATATCACCAGAGAGAGTTGTTATCTCCTTTAACACACCTAACATCTACACCCTAAGTTTCATAAATATATATGTAGGGTAGATGATATGTGTTAGGTTTCTAAGAACACATGGAAACTACCTTTTAGAGATAGATTCATCCTTAGACTAATGTGTAGGCATTATAAGATGCTATAATAAAAAAGTCAAGATTAAAGGGACTCAAATACCCTTTAACATAGTCAATCTAATGAAGAAGACCAACCTAAATGTTACCATGTGAGATGCTCTCATTATTACTTCCAAAAATAATTTACTACAAGATGCCCTGATGAGCTTCTAATATCATGATCTGCCATATATTATGCCTAATGCATCCACAAGTCTATGTTAACTAGAGGAAGAGGTGCAAAAAAAATACAAACTACCCCCATTCTACATCTCTCTGATTATCAGTGAGAATCCCTTACATAATTTTATGATAGATTTAGGTGTGAGAAACTCAGTGATGTTGAATAAAATTACATATATACTAGGCATAACATATTATCCCATCTCAATAGTGTTCATCTAATTATATGGAACAATTGTGAAAACTATGGGAATCATTAAGGATCTAAGTCTCACTCTAAATGCATGACCAATAATTTCAACTATGTAAGACATTGCAATCATTGACTTGCCCCCTTACTATTCTATATGCCTCTTTCAAGATTTTATAATGAATGTGGGTAGATATCTATCCTTTGATTTGTCACACATGCTAATTAAAACTAGATATGGGACCAAGGCAACCCTCAAGGCTGATCCTATTTTAAAAAATCACATAGATACATATGATCCTAGCTCAGTTGATACAAACAAAACCTTGTTTGACCAAGAGGAAAATTCAAATCTTCATGAGACCATCATGCCTCTTGAGGGAATTCTATATAACCTTCTTGATGAATGGGTGCGTGATCACTATGAGTTTGACCCATATGATAATGTAGAGGAAATAAGGTTGGGTACATATTTATTTCTTAATTAGGACACCTTATTATCCAACCTTATAAAGGAACAAGAGGAACTTGAATGGATATGGTAGTTGTACCTTAATGTCTCTTAAAGCAAAAATGGCACAGGGGCTAGTGTTGTAATTATCTCTACTCAAAAGGAGAGATATTTACATGTGTTTAAATTATAATTTTGCTTCACTATAATGTTTTTGACTATGAGGTACTAATATAGGGTCTCTAATTGGTGTATAATAAAGGAAACAATGTGATGTAAACTTTCAAAACTAGTGAGCTAGTGGTAAACTAGGTCAGAGTGTAGAATGTGTCAAAAAATAGTCTACTAATAAATCACAAACATATGACATGGGACATAATTGAGGAGTTTGATACTTTAAATATTCATTCCATACCAAGGGTTTGAAATGATGATATTGATAGGTTCATAACCTTAGGTACATAATATGATCTCCCATTTAGTATAAATATGGAGTCTAAAAAACTCATGAAACTTGTAGTTAGACTGGTAGTCCTAGATAACATAAGTAATTAGCAAGTGTTTAAAAGTGATAAAATTTTTATCAACTTCGTACAAGATGAAACTGATTTTTATGCTAACAATTAATTAGAGTTCCAAACAAAATATGAGGAAGATATCATTCAGCTAAAAGGAAATAAATTCACTAAATGGATAGTCACATTATAAATAATATCCAATTTTTATGATTATAACAAGGTAAAAAGGATAAAAATGACAATGATGGAGGAAATCTTCAAGCCAATGGCCATCTCTGATGAGAAAATATTGAAAACTGGTAAGGTATTCACCCCATCTAAAATTGAACCATTCATTGAGATAAGTAGAAGATATGATGATATATTCACATGGTGATACCAAGACATTAGATGCTATGATCTAGGATTAGACCAACATATGATTGATCTTGATCTCATTACCCAGATAGGTAGGTAGAAGTAAAGACTAGTTAACCCTAAGTTTTATCCCTTAATGAGGAAATATATCTCAAAATGCATTAAGGCCAACATAATATTTCTAATGAAAAATTCCTCATGGTGGATAATTTAGTCTTAGTGTGTGATAAAAATGGAGATATATAATTGTGCATATACATCAAGGACCTAAACAAATCTTACCTCAAATACCACTACCCCCTCCTACTAATGGAACAAATTCTACAAATCATCATAGGCACGAAAAGGTTTTCATTATTAGAAGGTTATTCAAGATATAACTAGGTACTTCTATAGGAGTGTCATTTATCTAAAATTTTATTCACCACTAAGTAGGGTACCTTTACATACCAAAAGATGCCCTTTGGTTTGATAAGAGATAACTTTTAGAGGGTCATGGATATGGTGTGAAAGGGAATATTCAACAACATCATCTTGGTTTACCTTGATGATATAACTATGTTTTAAGGTGTGTATTGGATCATTTGGGTCACCTAGAGGAAGTATTTGAAGAATTTTTAGAGTTCATAATCTCTGTGAACACAAACAAGTGTGTTTTCACTATGTATGAAGGTAATATTTTTAGACACATCATCTCCAAAGAGGGACTCACAATTGATTCTATATGAGTTGAATCCATTATATCTCTCCCTCTCCTAGGTCATAAGAAGGGTCTCTAAATCTTTTTAGGGAAAATGAACTTTTTAAAAAGGTTAAGGTTGAGTTTTATGACTCTAATCAAGCCCCTCATAGTAATGATCAATAAGAATGATGCATTAAGCTCGACTCAGGAAGACCAAAGTAGTTTTGAGGCCATAGATCATTCCACCATAAAGTATCCTACTTTGATAAACCTTTATTATAGTATGGAATTTATCCTTTATGCATTCATTGGAATTTAAGGCATCTCAACCATTCTTGTGTAGTAAAAGAATGACCAACTATATCAACCTATCACTTTATTTATCCAAACTCTCAAGGATTATGAGTTAAATTAGATATTTATATAAAATCACAAATTTGTAGTAATAATAGAGATCAATATGTTTAGGCATATACTCTCTAACAAAAATATCCATCTCATGGTCTCAACCTTGATTATAAAGGAGTTCTTAATCAATAATGACATTAACAAGAAGAGAGCTAACTGGGTCATAAAGGTGATGCAATAATACATAGACATATAAATAACCAAGTATGTGTGAAGCAAGGGACTCTATAAATATCTAGTAAATGATGTGCATAATGAAGACTATGAAATTCTTTCATTAAGCAATGTTGGGATAAAAAACTAGATAAGTAAAGTTGCATATGATATTCTTTAGATATTCATGTGTTATGTATGCAGTTATCAACTATATGTATTTTTTCCTATCCTCCATGACTTGTAAAAGGATATAAGATGAAAAATATCCTATTTTGGCACCAAAATATGAGAATAATGTGAATATCTAGGGATTTTAAATGACTATATATATGTATGCTTTTATGAAGAAGAGAATGAACCTTTATTGAGATCAATATAGACTATCTAGTTAAGGTTACATATTGTATTTGTTTTTATGTTATTTGTGTACAAAATCATATTTGATGTATGGTTTAATAATATATATGTTATTATTTATTATCTATTAATGATTAGTGAATTACGAGTTAATCCTAATTCCAATCAAATGTGCAATAATACCTTTCTGCTATGTTTCTTTCTTCCTTGTTAACTATGAATTCTCTACACTATCTTGTACACTTAAATAAGACCTATTTATTCTCATATTTATCATGTTCTATTGTATCAATAACCTCTACTAACAATGTTGTGGTGAGCATGGAAACACTCCTTCCAAAGTAAACTATGCTAAAATGGTTATCAGGGTAGTGAGACATTGAAACATGGTTAGACCAAAAAGTATGGAATTTCATAGAAAAGGAATCTAAAAGGACTGGTCTGACTACAAGTGAAATTATTCAAGATCACATCTATGGAGAAATATATTAAATTTTCTAGTGAAAATTACCTAAACTACTAACTAACTGGCTGACAAGATTAGAATACTATTACTCCAATCCTAGAATGAAAGAAATAATTACCTGGACTAAAGAGAAGATAAAATAGCTATTGAAAATAGAAATTAACTAGACGAGAGTATTAGACTATTGGGTTACTACTACCATAGATGAATATAGTACCAAATTTGTATTACAAGGCTATATAGAATTTAAATCTATATAGGACCAAAAAATTTTAGGAAATAGAGGGAAATTTTTGTAGTAACTACCTATCCTAATAAAGAGGTTAGTTATGGATAAGACCATGGTACCCACTCTAGCCAATATGGAATAGTTGATTTGGGCATATGGGAGTGTGTTTGAGACATGATGGTGAATGATGGATAAATGAGTAAGGATTTAACCTAAATCTAGAATGAAGACATGAGGGAAGAAGAGTTAGAAGAAAAGTTTGGATTTAGAATGGGAACTATGACAATAAAATAGATGGAATAAACAAAAGAATACCTAGGTAGTTGTGAGTAAAGGTAAAAGCAGTAATTGATTAGATGATGAAAGAGTGAGAAGATGTGATGAGTGATAGGATGAATGAAGAATAAATAAATAGGATGGTGAATGCTAAAATATATAGGGAGAGGATGAAGAATGAGATGAAGATGAGACATGAGAAGAGGAATGGGAGAATAGTGTAAAAGTAGAAAAGATAGATGATAGATGTAGTGCAAAGATATAAGAAAGGGTATTTTCAAAAGAATAAGAATTTTGTAAAGAAATAGAACACATTCATAGGTTAAAACTAGGTTCAATCACATAATAATAAGTTATAGGAAAAAAACATTCACTAAAAGAGCACACTTCTCCATAGCCCAATATTTTATATTCTAGTAGAAGCTTTCAATTAGGTGGACAAGAAGGTGATAGTTGGGAAGGACTAGTTTTAGAACATGTGACCTATTGGGGTACCAAAATTAATATGAGATCAAATAGAAAGGATTTTAAGGCCATAAAACTAGTTGAAACTGAACAACAAAAAGAAGGAATCATAGATAAACAAAGTACATTAAATAATTCTCTTAGTGGGAAAAGTAGTACATAAGCAGGATCAGTCACAATACAAACTCTTATAATAATATTTTTTTATTAGAATTTATCCATACCAATCAACATGATGACTCATCCAAGAGGATTCATAAATTTATCCAAGTATGATGGGTCTGCAGATCCTAAATAGGACCTGCTAACTTGCAAGATGAAATGGAAAGCTAAGAGCATCATTGATGAAACTATTCAAAAGTGAGAACTAATAGGGATACTACCTAATAGAGTAGTGGAGTTCATATACCAAAGAGACCATAACATTAGGTCTAAAATATGTTGAGGACTATCTCATCATAGAATTTATGATCAAGAAATATACAAGTCAAACTATATAGGCCCTGAAAGAGATACGTCAAAAGTCTAGAAAATCAGTCTATGACTATGACCATAAATTTTATGATGTAATTAATTAGGTATAATTTATTCTAATAGATTAAAAAAAAATCTATATGGTTAGTTTAAGGACTGCACTCCATCTTCAATTTTTCCATTATGCAAACTTAGTATGCTATGAAAGTAGATGCCATAGTTGTTGCCCTATGTGTAGAATAGATTAAAGATTATGGAAAAAATCTTGTTATCAATTCCAAGATTGAAAATAAATTGTAGGCTTTCATTAAAATAATGGAGAAATACCATGAGGAAAATAAGCCTAAATTGAATCTATGGTGTATAGAGTGCAAAAAAAAGGACATCATGGAAATGATTATCTTAAAGTTAGGATAGAATTTTGTGAACTCTATCAAGTAGTAGGGTATGCCATAACATAATGCCACCTTCTAAAAATATATATCAATAACCCATAAAATTTATATTAAAATTTTTAAAATTTGTCTAACCACGATGATAATAACTATTAGGATTTATAGTACCTTAAAGAAGGCATAACCAAAAATGTATTCACCATCACTATGAAATAAATGCTTTTCAGTAAAGCTAGTGATCTCAGGCCTAGAGGTAGATAAAGGTTGTGAAACCTAGATGGGTCCACAATGTATTTTAATTCACCATAGTGTCAACCTCAAGGTCTAGCTAGATGGACCTCTCCTTCATTGATTTGGACACCTCCATCTTCATATTACCAATATGCATCTCCCTAGATCCCAACCATAATGCAATAACAATAACAAGTTAAACCCCACCAACTATACAATAGTAATTAAAAATTAGAGATAATAATCAATAACACTAGCATTGGAATATTTCATAGTAATAAGGAAGATATAGAGGTGGATACCAATCAAATAGAAGAGGAGTTCAAGGTGGATAGAGATGAGGATAATTTGGTGGTAAAGGGAATAACTATCAATGGCCTCCCTTACAATGTTATCTATGTGGGGATATAATTATGTCAAAAAAAATTTGTTGATGAATCCTAAAGGGTAGTCATAATGTGCATACTATATAATTTTTTATCAACATGACACAAAAGATTGTCTAATTTTGTATAAATATCCAAAGGATAAAGTTGTTCTAATTTTGAATATGGTGAGTGCACAACCTAAAGAAGTTACATTTTTGAATGTTGTTACATGAAAAAAGCATGAAAATAAAAAGTTTCCCCCACTCAAAATACCATATGATCAAGGGACCAAAAATTTAAACAAGATAAGTACCCAGATCTAGCTATAGAAAAGGGCCTCATGTATAAAGTTATGCAGATGTTGAAAAGGATAAAACATCAAGAAACCACCAAAGGAGATGCTATAATAAAATATGTAAAGATGTATACCTACATCATGGTAATCATGTGTTAGTATGGAGTTATCACTTCACTCACATATCTTTTAAAAAATTTAACTACACTACATAATAAATACATCTCACAAAACATCACAAACCTAGTACATAATATACTAGAGTGTGGAAAGAGTGGGCAACAAAAGATGGAAAAGATGGTACGGTATGTCAAAATTAATAATCCCTGGGATGTTTATGCCCAAATCAACATTGAAGTTGATGGTTAATAGATCCCTAATATTGTCTTTGATTTTGGTATCATGGTTAATATGATTCCTATGTTTACGTAGGAAGCCATTGGATGACTAGTTTTGAGTTATAACCCAATAACTTTAAGCCTAGTTTATTATGGAAAGGTTAAGCCTATTGGTAGATTATAAGATTTGGAGATCAAAATTATGTAATTGACATTGTGAGGTGACTTTGAATTCATCAACATGAAAATTGTAGCAACACATTACCCTATGCTCATAGGTAAGAAATTGGCATTGATGGTCAGATGATTATCAACATGGTGCAAAAATTAGAGGTGCACCAAGGTGATAAAGTGGTTTCCATTAATTTTAATAGAGTGTACAAGACTTACATAATTTTAGCTAAACAAGGCTCTCCATTATGAACTAGGAATTTGACTAAGAAGAGGAGATTAGTATTGTGTTAGTGAATGAATTCAAATCAAAAACATGCTAAACTAACATCTTCATATCTAGTTATTAGGGTGAGCTTAGTGAAGAAATACAAATGAAAGAATCACAACTAAAATGCAATAAAACACACATTCCTTACCTTCTTTGATGCTCCAAGAGTATTCTTTGATTAGCTTGCTTGGTTTGTGCTCATGAAGTCCTCATCAATGGAATATTGGCTACCTCCATCTCTCCTTGGAACCTTTGGATTTGGCATGGCTTGACTTGGAATAAATTTTGAATGGTAACACTAGTTTTCATGAATCTTTTAGAAACAATCTTTGATTATAAATTTTCACAAATTAAGCTTAAAAATGATGTTCATGGCCTCTATATTTATAGATTTCTAAGAATGACTAGAATCAACCATGACCATCCATCTCAAGATTGAGATGTGTGATCATAGATTAACTGAATTATTTAATTAAAATCCATAATTATCCTCATCATAACTTTGGAAGAAGAGACATTAATGAGGCATGGGAGACACATAATCCTTATATTTGTGGCATCTATGGCATAAGGATGTCTTCCCAAGAAATGAGGTCACCTGATGATGTAAATATTCAATATTCATTTCTAAAAACAAGTTTTCAATAATTTTCCATGTAATTATTAATTAGGCCTTGATTTGTATTAATTAGCTCTTAAGCATGATTAATCACTTTGTGAACAAATTAATCAAATTGATCAAAATGCCTTATTATTGGTGTAAAATTTGATCGGATTAGAATTGGAATTAAATGTTAGATGTGTTGGATCTATTATCCCATTTATGATGTTGTCAACACCAAATATCAAAGACATTCATCTCATACAAGAAATTTGATAGAAAAGAGCAATCTAGAGCACCCAAGTACAAAATTGGCAATTTGACTTGAAATGATCTGATCAAAGTTAGTTGGCCCATAAATTACATTACCCCATTTAGTGATACCCTAGTCAAAATTGGCACTTTAATATGTTAATTTTAACTCATTTAATATGATTTAATGTTTTTAGTCCAAATTGTGCACTTTGGTTGGAATTAATCAAAAGCCTGGTTAAAGGTCATTGGTGACTAGATTTAGGTGTCTACAATTTGCCCCTATTTAGGAAGGTGTTTCAAGCTATAATAATAGTAATATATTCTCAAATAATTTCTTGTATGGAAACAAAGTCAATGATGATAAACTAACTATATGATGGTTTTCCCCCAAGAGGGAATGGTTGGCACAAGTAGGTTGGTAAACAATTCCTTGATAAGAAGCAAAATGAGGGGACCAAAGAAAGGAAAGATGATGGGGTGAAAACACAATGATTTTTTAAAATTAGTCAAAATCACTAATAATTCAAATGGGATGGTGTACTAATGGTTTACCCAAAGGTAGTTATAAGCATTATACCCTGATAGTGGCAACATGGTATGATAACACAATGATTTAACCAAAGGTGGTTATAATCATTGAGAAGATGGAGTTTCCCTAGTTAGGATAGATAAACAAGATAATAACATTATTTTGTATGGGTAAAAAAATTAAAGTGATGAAAACATAATGATTTGCCTAAAGGTGGTGATAATTATTGAAGAAATGCAGGTGGGATGGTGTGCAATGATTTGCCCATCAGTAGTTAGAATCATTAGACCCTGATTATTACAAATAGGATAAACTTGATCAATGATGATGATAACTTAAGATAAAGGGTAATGATGAATTGGAACAACCTACTAGTAGGGAGGTGCTTATCTGTACCAATAAAGGTTGAAATTATTTTATGGTTAATTACTTTATTTGGGGGGATATGATTGGGATTGAATCAGGATGTCGATGCCAAAGAGATGTTGATGCCACCATTGTTGAATAGACTTCTTGAAGCTGAGATTTACTATAACACATGTCAATAGGCATCATGGTATAACATCAAGAGGATTTGGCCAAAATACGCATAAGGACTGACTCCCGTAATCTAATACTCAATAGAAAATAATGCACCAATGATAGAAACCATGATGACAATGTAAGCATATGAATATGGATAGATTAAAGTGTAAGTGTGGGTAAGGAATCACCCAATGAACACAAATAAATTGAATTAAGGCAATAGTGTTGAAAATAAACAAATAAGCACATAAACAAAAAATAAAGAAACACTAAATAAAAACCATACAAACATTACTCATAGAAAATAGGTGACAAATTAACAAATGAAAAAAATGAGAGAATAGAAGAAAATAAAGGTGGTGGCTAAGTTGTCTCCATATTCACTAGGCAAGTGGATGCTACCTACATAGTTCTATAAATGTAATATCCAATAAAAAATTTAAGCCAACTATAGTTCTAACAAGGAATGGGAAGAATGTGATAACTAATGAAAAATAAAAAGAATATATGTGGTAGAAGAAGAGGAATGGTCTTGAAAAATGGAAAGTGCATGAGAGAAAAGGCCAAAAATGATGGGGAAACTAAGTGAAAAGTGGTTTATGTGAAACTTAGTAAGGGTTCTTAGAATCCTTAAGGCAAAGAAGTGGTCAAGTGTTTTTGGTTTTTCTAATGATTTTACAAATGATTTTGGAATTTTAGAAGTATCTCAACTCAATCAAGAATGATAAGACACTAAATGGTTCAAGCTCACAAAATGGTGAGAGCATTCAAACTTAGGTTGCTCACAAAATGATGAGAGTGTTCAAACTTAGGTTGCTCACAAAATGGTGAGAGCATGTTGGAAAGGGTGACTAAGATGACCTCAAAAAGTATTGAGCGTTGCCTACATAGTCCCAGAGTAGGACCTGAAGTCACTATAGTTCCACCCTACAATGGAGGAATTTGACTAGTGTCGTAGTCAATTCAAAAAAAATAGGCAGATGTGGTAAAAAGGCATAGTATGGCACAGGAAGTGGCAAGTTGGTATGTCAAGACTTAATAAAAAATGTTGCTCCTAGTTTGCCCATAAGTGGTTATAACTAGGACACAACATCATAGATAAGTGGTACCAATTTTCCCAAAGGTGGTTATAATTAGTAACAAGAATGGTGATAAGAAAGGAATAATAAATGAAGGATACAACTAGCAAAACTTATGTCATACTACTCCAAAATATAATCTCTATCTAAAGTGCTTGAAATAACTGATGAAATTGATCAGATTCCTTGGTGCTAAAAATGTGTAATAAATGGCAAAAACCAAGGTCAAATAAGCTAGGCTTTAGAACACATCTGGTTGATAAAATGGAATGGTAAAATGGATAAGGCTAAGAGGATGGATAATAATGATATTTGTACAATGAATAATAGTGATAAAATGGCACCACTAAAATGGTATTTACAGATAATACACCTTAGCACTCAAGCATAGTATCGCTTGAGGTGAATAATATTCATTGGCTCAGAAAGTTCATTTCTATCTAGTGTGGTAAGCCTATATTCCCTTGATCCATAATCTACAGTAATGATGAAATATCCTACCCAATTTGGTTTTAATTTACCTTTATGCTTCTTCTTAGCCATAGTATTTGTTTGGTTTTCTTTAAGAACAAGATCACCAATTTCAAATTTTTTGTATTTAACACATTGATTGTAGTGACCTTTGAGTCAATTCTAATATGCCTAAAGATTATTAAGTATAGCTATGCATTTTTCATCAAATAGGTCTAGCTCTTGTAGGAGAGATAATTGATAGTCATGATCATCTGAGGACATGTTTAAAAGTTATGTGTAGTGAAGGCAATTCAACTTCAATGGGAAGGATGGCTTTAATGCCATAAACAAGTGAGTATGGAGTGGCTCCTATAGGAGTATGATGATTGGTATGGTATGCCCAAAGGGAAATGAATATCTATAGGTTCTATCATGATTGACATCATTAACAATCTTTTTGAGAATATTAATAATGGTTTTGTTTATTGCTTTGGCCTAGCCATTACCTTGAGGGTAATATACTATAAAAAATATTGTGTGATGTTACATTTGGTACATAACTAGTCTACATCCTTATTCTTGAATGATTTTCCATTATCAGATATAATGTTAGAGGGGATACCATAGTGGCAAATGATATGGTTGAAGATAAATTTGGAAATTTGATTTCTAGTCATGTGAGGGGTATAACTTCAACTAACTTAGTGAAATACTCTGTGGTGGTAAGGATATGTTTATGTCTGTCAGATGAAGTGGGGTTGATCTTCCCAATAAGGTCAAATCCCCATGTAACAAATGGACATGGTGTCAAAATTGGTTTTAGATTTTGTGTTGGGGCATGAATCAGATTATCATTTTGTTGACATTTGTCACACTTCTTTACATATGCAACTACATATGCATCCATTGTGGACCAATAATAAATAGTACATAAGAGTTTTTTTGATAGGAATACCCTACTAGAAGGATTTCTACATACTCCTTCATGAACTTCATTTAATAATAGTGTAGAATATACCAAAGTTAAACAATGAAACAAAGTTCCATCAAAATTATGGTGGTAAAGGGTGGATCCAAATAGAGTATAACAAGTGGAATGATGAATAAAGGATTTATTTTGTTTTTGAGATAGGTTAGATGGTATAAATTGGTCATGAAGGTAGTTGTAAAGGTTTAAGTACCAGATAGAATTAGGACCAATAATATCAAAAATAATTGTAATAGTTGAAGGCTCATGAGTTGGTGCAAACAAATTCTCAACAAGGAACTGATATTCTCTAGATTTATCTATTTGTCAAATTAGAGAGATAATAATAGATGTGGCATATGTAGTTTTATTACTATCCCTTGGTATATTCTTAAATTAGATATTTATAATTTGTTGTTTTAGGGTATCGACCATAGCTTTATATGGAGCCAGCTTGTCATCTTTGGTCTAAAAATGATCTATGACCTAATTGATGATTAATTGAGAATCACCATAAAACTTTAGATGAGATATATTATAATGTACTACCTATCAAAGTCCTATGATAAGTGCTTCATACTCAACTATGTTGTTTATACAAGAAAAATTGATTATGAATGATTTAGGGATTAGATCCCCTTATGGTGTAATAGATAAGAGACATGCCTCTAATCTATGTACAATAAATGAACCATAAAAATATAGCTTCTAGTGATGATCCCTAAGAGGTATGTCAATTATGGTCATTATGGATTCATTAGGAAAATGAAATGTGAGTGGCTTTGTGTCTATAAGGGGTGCTTCAGTAAGTTGATCTATAAGGACCTATCCTTTGATTGCCTTCTGATTGGCATACTCTATGTCAAATTCACTAAGAAGTATGATCTATTTGGTCATTCTACCTTCTAAATCTATTTTATATAGTAGATGCTTGAGTGGATCTAATTTTGAAATGACCATGGTCTTATTGTTCAACATGTAATGGCACAATTTTTGAGCTGTAAAGACCATGGATAGATAAGCTTTTTCAAAAGGTACATAGTTGTGTTTATATGTGACCAAGGTACAACTTAAGTAATATAATACATGCTCTTTTCCATTGTTATCATGTTGAGCTAAAAGTACCCCCAAGGCATTATCGATAGCTAATAAATATAGTAAAAATGGCCTTCTTGGCATAAGAGGTAACTAAATAGGTGGATTAACTAGATATTCTTTGAGTTGTTTAAACATTTTTTGGCAATCATCATCCCAATGAAATACAAATCCCTTATTTATAAGATGTGTAGATGGATGACCCTTATTTTCTAAATAAGAGAGGAAGCATCAGATTAACTAGATCTTGCCCTGTAAACTATGGAGTTGCTTCAAATTGGTTGGTGGTGGCATCTCAATTATAGCATGGAATTTAGATAGATCAACTTCAATGCCACTACGAGACATAATGAATCTAAATAAATTTCTTGAGGTTACTCCAAACAAACATTTATTTTGATTGATTCTAACTTTATACTCTTACAATCTTTTAAATATCCTACGTATCACTACTAGATGGTTGGCCCTAGTTTTGGATTTTCCTAATATGTCATTAACATAGTCTTCAATAATATCATGCATCATATCATATAATATGATAGTCATGGCCATTTTATATGTAGCTCCAACATTCTTAAGACCAAATGACATTACCTGATAACAAAATGTTCCCCATTGAGTGGTGAATGTTGTTTTATGTTGGTCTTTTAGTGCTATTTTGATCTGGTTGTATCCTAAAAATCCATCCATGAGTGAAAGCATTTCATAACCTATCATAGATTCAATGATCATGTCAATATTAGGCAATGTAAATTCATCCTTAGAATAAGCTTTATTTATGTCTCATAAATTAGTAGAGATTTTGATTCCTTCAAGATTTTTCCTAACATGTACAACATTGGATATCCATTCTAAGTAGTCA
Organism: Torreya grandis; assembly: GCA_037957365.1. Taxonomy (NCBI): domain Eukaryota; kingdom Viridiplantae; phylum Streptophyta; class Pinopsida; order Cupressales; family Taxaceae; genus Torreya; species Torreya grandis. The sequence goes on from JARHVA010007879.1 coordinate 243,050, forward strand.
ATGGACCAGATACATCTTGATTCTAAGAGTTTTTCCAACTCTTTCTTTACCAAGATATCAATGTGAGGATGCATCTTATGCAGCTTTTATTTCATTAGTTTGGCATTAGGATTGACCATAAGGTTGTGCAAAACCAAGGCAGGGTCCAAACATGGCATGCCAGAATAAGCCCATGCAAAGATATATACAAATTCTCTCAACATAGTGGTAAAGACTTCACATTCCTCCTTAGTGAGGGATTCACCTAATTTTATCCATTTTAGGTTTGATGGAGTCTTGATGTTTACCTCTTTTGTGTCCTTGACTAGAAGGGTCGAACCATCTTCTAGGATAGTAGGAAAAGACTTGAACTGCTAGAATATATTAGGGACCTCTGTTAGGAATTAATCTTCAACTTGTCCTAGGCATGATGAATATGAGTCCCCTAATAAGAGATCTATCCATGTGACAAAAAAAATGAGAAATTATTTAAAAATTTGATTAAATACTTGTTATTGTGAAAAACTAAAATCAAATCCATAAGCAAGTTCATCATCGGTGGTCTCCTTGTCTAAATTAAAATAAGAACAAACACCCCCATCTAATGGTGCCTGAAATAGGTTTTCACCACTAGAATTGCCTTTATTTTTACATTTTCCCTAGTCAAAAAGTGCCTCAAAAAGGTTTTCAATTGGGGACCTCAACATTTTATTTATTTGTTTTTGGCTAAGGGTTTTCACCTACTCTCCAAAATACACTTCAAGATCTAATGTAATTGAGAATCTTGATTTATGATCTCCCAATGGAACATTTTCTCTAAGGCTTGAAAAGTCACAGGATGCCTCATCATTTTGAAACTCATCAATCAGCAAATTGGATTATTTTTTGTCCCAATATATTATTGAGGGATAGTATAATGGTAATGGGTTGTGATAAATGACTAGGGTAAGGGTATAAGTTGCACCGCTATCGAACATGTTAGTCTTAGCTAGGTCATCAAAGGTGAGGATATGATCAGACTCTACTTCACTATTGGCATCATCATCACTAGCCACCAGTGATGGAACTTGAATAAGATATGTGGGGTCACCCCCATGTGGTTTAAATCCAAGTACATAGGGTCTTGTGTACTTAGTCATGGAAATTGGATTAATGGTTCCTTGTTGATTCGGTCTGAGGCCTTTTCCTTCATAATCTTGATGATCCATGATCCTATTAGTAATATGATACTTTTCACTTTTATAACAATCAACTTGGTAGTCATTGTATAATCATGATTCATCCCCTTCAAGAGGGTTTGGTTCTAGGCCAGACGTTAGTAAAAACATGATAGGTCCCTTATCTTTGTTCTTTTATTGCCAATGCATGTGTGGGGTATTTTTAGGTCACCCAAAGTTCTTTAGAATCTAAGGAAGATTGATAATATGGAAGTATCATGGGTCACATACTCCCCTGGGCTATTATCTAAAATGGTGAAATGATTGGAAGCTTCAGGAGGTGGCATGTGAGAAAGATAATCCAAGGTATTAGGATCTATGTAATTATACTATGGAGGATCAATAAGTATGGTCTTTCCTTTATCTTCCTTAGAGTTTGGATTCATGCCATATTGGTAATTATAGATTTGAAACTCAACATCAAGATGTTTGCAGTGTTCATACGGGGTAAATCTCCTGGAATGTTCACTTCCATCCCTAAGTGGGAGAACTTGATACATTGGTACAACATTAATGGGACTGCATGAATCTCTTGTAACCAAGGCCTACCTAAAAGAATATTATATGACAACTCAAGATCAAGCACATGGAATGGTGTATTCATGGGTAAAAGTCCCAATGATAACTACTAAGCTAATTGTGCCTTGTGATTTTCTTTCCTGATTATTATAGGCTTTTATAGTTATCATTTCTAGCTAGAGATTTGCCATTGTGCACCCAAGAATCTTGATGATATTTAGAGACACTATGCTAAGGCCTAATCCATTTTCTATAAAGACACATTTCACTCTATGCCACTTTATATAAACTTATATATATAATGGATTATTATGGATCAGGCCAAGGGAAGACATATCAGTTTGGTTGAATGTGACTTATTGGGCTAGAGCTAGGTATCTAACCAAATCTTGAAATTTATTAGGGGATATGTCATTGGAAATAGTGGATTAGGTTAAAAACTCATTCAATATGTTCTTGTGGATTAATGACATTCATAGAAAATCTAAAATAGAAACTTGTACTAGTGTCTTTAGAAATTATTCCACAATATAATACTTCTTGTCTTGGTTAGTATTGAATGGTTTATTCTGAGGCTAAACAATTGGTTGGATAATAGGTAAAGTGGCAGATTATTGTGGGCATGGGATAGTAATATTCAACTTTTGAGTTATGATTACACAATAATTATTAGATACTAGACCATGATCACTAACAAATGTTTGGAATTGTGTGGGGCCATATAAGACATGTCTCGATTGTTAGTGAACTTATATGTGGTCACGTGACAAGGATGAGTTGTTAATATAAGGTCCAAAAGTGGAAGTTTGAGTTTTTTAGCTTACATGTATGTAGTCCCAGGTTAAAGAAGGATTATCCATGTAATTTGATTAATTTTTTTTGTTTATAAATGGTCTAGATTGATTAATGCTTTTTCTAGGATTAATGGATATGGTGTTAATGCTACCCCTTGCAATATGACCGAAAACCCTATTATAGTCATGTGAAACTACATGGTAGGTTTATTGGTTGTTACTATTCTAACCTTATTTTTGTCCATTGTTCTATCATTGTCTATTTTGTTATTGATTTTTTTTATTTTGTTGGTTCACCTTTTATTTTGATACTATTGATTTTGTTGTTGTACTAGCTAGTGTTATTGTTGTTACTAATTATTATGTTAGGACAAGGGGTTTTGATAAATCCCAAGAGTTAGATTAGACATGAAATAACCATTATCCAACATATTCTCAGTCAAATGCTTGATTTGAAGTCATCTTTGTAGATTATGCCCATTGACCCAATCATATTCATAGAATTTATTTTCATGGTACCAATTAGGATAATGAATGCCTTATGGATAATGCTTTGGTATAGGCTAACTAATTAGATTAACAGTGGTAAGTTTGTGAAATATAGACTCAATAGGCTCTCCTAGGTCACTAAAGACATGATGCATAGGCATATTTCTCTTTGAAGGAGGGTTTTGTAATGGTAAAGGTTGTTACATTTATTGCATGGGTCTTGGTTTTTATGCTTGCATCATTGGTTGGAGAGGTTGTTGGGTAGGAGTAAGATGAAAAGGTGGTATATATGATATTTTCACTATTTTGACATTATGTGACTTAGTTAATCCATTACCCATAATATTCCTATTATAGTTGAATTACTTTGGTCTATCTTGGTTATTGGCCTATGCTAGTTGTGATATTTACACTTGGATTAGATGTTGGTTTTGGCCACTTCTCTGATTGGTACCTTAATTATAATTAGTTGATGTAAGCTTGATGATCCATTTATTAATAAGGGATCACTCAATCAATAAGCCTTTATTGATGATCTCCTTAAAAGTATGTGAACATTCTAGTTCTAAATGATAAGCTATCTCACTATGTAAATAATTAGTAAATACAATAGCAAATTGTTTATATACTAAACTATGGGTAAAATGGCTTGTAAGGGCTCTCCATCACTATAGATAACTTGCACAACTCTTACCAGGTTTTCTCTTTACTTGTGTTAAGTCAACTAATGAATATCATGTTCGAGATTATAGGAAAAGTGATACACAAACTTATGAGAAAGATCATCAAAATCTATTACTAAATTCTTGGGAAAATTAAAAAACCACTCCAAGGCTTGTCCAAGAAAGCTCCCTAAAAACAAAAACAAAAGGTATATATCGGTATATGCCATCAGTTGACATGTGACAAAGAACTCAGTTAAATGGTCCTTAGGCTCACCTTTCCCTTTGTATTTGTCAAATTTTGGATGGTTTGTATCATAGAGGAAATGGTATCTATAAGTACTCCATATTGAATATATAAGAACACATGTCATCCAACTTAAACATTTTAGTCTATTTCCTAGCCTGATTGGCAACAATTGCATCCTTCATCTATTACAATTCTTGCAATAGGAAACTATAAGGGATGTTGGTTTGAGGGATAATATTGGTTTGTGTAGATGGTTGGGAGGTCACAAGTGGGACACTTTGACTAGGGTATAATGGAGATATTTTTTAAGGTATATTGGTTTGATTGGGAAATGGATAAATAATATGCATATGTGGATTAGGATGTACTTGAAATTACATATTTGGTTGTGCAATATTCTAGTTTGGGTTGGCTATGAAGGTTTGAATTGGAGGATTTTATGGTTGGGATAAAGGGATATAGTTATACTATGCCTATTTTGGTTGAAAAGGGACATGTTTTCAACTAATCAAACCTTGTTGTTGAGTAGGAACTTGTAGACCAAGACCTTATCTCTAAACTTGTGGCACATTTTGAAATAGTTGTTGTCTAGTGGGTACTTAAGAAACATGAGAGCCTCCTTGTTTCAAGAATCCTTGTTGGGAAGAAAAGTGTGTTGAATATTTGACATTTGTTACTGGCCAATATTTACTCATTGTTGGCTAGTCAGTGTTAGGTTTTCGAATGCTACACTAGTCTGTGACTGAGGAGGTATATTTGCCACTACCTGATGAGGTGGAACATTAATTTTCCCTTATTGAGGTGGAAATATATTTGTCTTCTGTTACATTTCTACACTAGATTATACCTACTATTGTAGAATACTTCTCATCACATTTTGAGGAAGAGTAGGATTCGTCACATTAGGCTATTGAGGCATGACATTGGTTATTGGTTGACTACCTAATCCTATTAGTTGCACACTTGATGAAGTAGTTGGTTAAGGTTGGGATGTAGAAACTCCTACTCCATGGCATGATGGTCCACTCATGGTATTAAATATAAACACATGTTGTTGACTAGTTTTTTGTGTGTTAGTACCACTTTGATTTGGATTGGATGTTACTTGCACATTATCCACTATATTTTGCTCATTATTATATTTAGAAGTAGAAGGCACTTCTTAAATAATGGGCATATGCATCAAGTTGTCTACCAAAGTGTTTTTCATGAATAGGTATGAAATCTAATTCTCTTGACCAATTAATTCTATCAAAACTCCTATTGAAGGAACTAAGTCAATAAGAGGTTTTCTCACCATGTCCATATAATTGAAATTATGTGCTAGATTCAGGTAGGTTTGATATGTTGTCTAAATTTGATTAAAGTGGTATTCCATGATTTTTTTACCTCTATTAGGTATATTAGGGTATTGATATGTTGTTTAGACTAAATTTAAAGGATTTCTAGAAGAATCCTATTGATCATAAATTATGTTGTGGGGCACTCTTACTAGGCTTGGTAAATTTTTATGAGGAAAGTATACTATGAATTTGCCTTCTAATTCTATGGTTCTAACCAAAATCTCATATTTATTCTCTAACAAATGTCTCTCAAACAAAAATGGATCATATGTGGAAGCTGTATTAGTAGAATATGACTATTGAAGAACTAGCTCATCGACTATGGGTATTGTAGCTAGGTATTATGTGGTTTAGTCTTGATCTTCTTCTAAAAAAGATGGTGTGTTAATGAAATAGTTAGCCAAGGGATATTCACTTTGTGCCCCTAATTGAGTATTATAAGAGGTATAAGAATCCATCTCATAAGGAATATTATCTACGTAGGGGTCTTACACCATTTCTCCCTATAAAACCACATTACTAATCCCTAAATTGTACATGAGTCCACTATGAGTGTAGGAATACATATTGGGGTCCATAGTCAATGCCTTTGTGACAAAAAGGTCAAAGAATTCCAAAAACTCTAAAAATGACAATGTCTAAAATAGATGATGTTCAAACTTGGTCTACATTTGTCAAAAGGATCAAAATGTTTATGTAAAGATTTATGAGGAAATAATCTAGATTTAAGTATATAATGCCTCACTATTCAAACAAAGATAAGAAAGTAAATAGAGAAAAAATAAAAATGCCAAACTCTAAGGTTGAAGTCTTTCAAATCAGTCTAATATAAGAAAAGTAAAAGTTACTAGGTCTTTTGGCCAAACACAACATCAAAAGCTAGGCTCAAACAAGTCATGTGCTAGGACTTTTGGCCAAATGGCATGAAAGATAGAGTTTGAAATAAATCTAATGGATTTGAAACACTTCTAAAAAATATTATGCATTTGAGTTTTTTATATAAAATTGACCAAGTATAAGAAATATTATCTGTGTAGGGGTCTTACACAATTTCTTCATGTGCAACCACATTACTAATCCCTAGATTGCACATGAGTCCACTATGAGTGTAAGAATACATATTGGGGTCCATAGTCAATGCATTTATGATAAAATGGTTAAAGAATTCCACAAACTCTATAAATGAAAATGTCTAAAATAGATGATGTTCAAACTTGGTCTAGATTCATCAAAAGGATCAAAAGATTTATGCAAAGATTTGTGAAGAAACAAGATAATGTTAAGTATCTAATGCCTCACTATTCACACAAAGATAAGCAATTAAATAGACCAAAAATAAAAATTCCAAACTCTAAGGTTGAAGTATTTATAATTGGTCTAATCTAGGAAAAGCAAAAGTTGCTAGGTCTTTTGGCCAAATGTGGCATCAAAAGCTAGGCTCAAACAAGTCATGTGACAGGAATTTTGGCCAAATGGCATCAAAATATAGAGATTTAAATAAATATGATTTTTAATCTAATGGATTTGAAAAATTTCTAACAAATAATAGGAATTTGAGTTTTGGATATAAAATTGACCAACTAAGTATAAGGTATGAAACAAAAGGCACTTTAGAGATAGTTTATTTTTCTCATAAATAATGGTAGAAAACATATTTATTTTGACAAACAAGCTAGAAAAAAGTTTAGGTTTGCTTGACTTGGAATCAATTTGGCATGGTAACACTAGTTTACATGAAGCTTTTAGAACCAATCCTGAACTATAAATTTGCACAAATTAAGATTAAAAATGATGTTCATGGCCTTTCTATTTATAAATTTTCAAGAATGACTAGAATCAACCATGACCATCCATCACAAGATTGAGATGTGTGGTCATGTATTAATTGAATAATGTAATTAAAATCCATAATCATCCTCATCATGACTTTGGAATAAGGGACATTAATGAGGCATGAGAGGTAATAAAGAGGCCTAGAAGACCCATAATCTTGATATTTGTGTCATTTATCACCTAGGGATGTCTTCCCAAGAAATGAGGTCACCTAATGATGCAAATATTCAATATTCATTTTTAAAAACAAGTTTTAAATAAGTTTCCATGTAATTATTAATTATGCCTTGATTTGTATTAATTAGCTCTTAAGCATGATTAAGCACATTGTGCACAAACTACTCAAATTGATCAGAATGCCTTGTTATTGGTCAAAAATTTGACTAGATTGGAATTGGAAATTAATCTTAGATGCATTAGATCCAATATCCAATTTAGGATGTTTCCAACAAAAACTATAAAATAAACACATCTTTTATAAGAAATTTTATAGAAGAGAGCAATCTAGAGTACCCAGGTGCAAAATTGGCATTTTGACTCAAATGATTTGATCAAATTTAGTTGGACCATAAATTGCATTACCTCATTTAGTGATATCCTATCCAAAATTGGAACTTGAATATGTCAATTTTAACTCATTTAATGTACTTTAGTGTTTTTAGGCAAGATTATGCACTTTGGTGGAAATTGGTCAAAATCTTGGTTGGAGGTCATTGGTGGCTAGATTTAGGTGTCTACACCCATATGTTACATAATAAACTAGTTGGATGAATGGGAACCCTAAGGATAATCCAAAATATATACGTTCAACCAAATGAAAATTTATGTATGATCATACCAAACCTCAGGTATAATGAATACTCCCTCAACAACTAAAGACATTAGAATAGTGGATGATAAACTATTTTGTTGTTGAAGAGAATCCATCCATGTCTATAAAATCTCTTACTCATAATTTGAATTCCTTTATCAAGATGAAAATCACGTGCAGTATTACATAGATCTGACCAGGGAAGGCACTTTACCATGGGAAACAACATCATCCATTAGTGGTAACGTAGACATACACCTCCTTAACTGGGATGGAGGTGATTATGAACTCTGACTGATGCGAATGGTCTTTACACATGAGTAACAACTTCCTATATAATATGTAACTAAGGACATAAATGAGTTCATTATATGTTTGCAAGTTCGTAAGACATAAATGAGTATAGTCTGTGTTTGCAAGTTCATATACTAATGATCATCCAGTGGGCCAATTCTTTAAATTATGCCCTAAAAGGTGTTGCTATGACATTGTGGGCAACTCATCAAGATGACTAGATCAAGTGGGATGACACCTACAAGCTAATGATTAATAGGCTCCATCTACCATAATTCATCTACACTAATTGTACATTCTTTGAAGAAGATGAGTGTCGTGAAATTCATATATATAAATGTGTTGAAGTCTAAAATGAGGAACATGTGGCATCAAAGTAATGGATCCATATTTTCCAATATAAAATTTCTCCATTACTAGCAACATGGTATATGCCCTAAGAGCACAAAAGGGAGACCAAGCATTGGTCACAAGTGCAAAGTGATTTTATACAAACCTTTATTTTTGAATATGAAAATCCTATGGTTGACAATGCACTAAAAAAACTCAAATACTTCTTATGACATGGGTGCATCGAATCCCTAAGAATCATAATAAAATCCACTACATAGAATAATGTAACCATTGTTCTTAATTTAACACTAAAAAAATATAAAGTTGTTAATAAAGAAGAATGATCACTGATGTATCCATGTCACCAAATATAATATGAAGTAGAGGACATCAAGGATTTTGATTCTGATGGTAACCTAGATTTGAATGATTTATTTGAACCTATGTGACGTGTATAACCACTAGAGGACATAATCATAACACCTACTATAGAAGTTAAGCTACATAGCATCAAAATTACTAAATAGGAATGGAAAAAAAAGATACAATAATCTATTGAAAAAAAAAATGCAACATTTATCAACAGTCTATCAAAAACATGTTGCAAACATCAAAATAAAGGAATTCCTAAAATTAACAAACATTGATGACTATTGGATAGAAGCTAAAATTTTAGAAGCTCTACAACTACTAAGGGATTATCAAGATGTCTTTCCCACCAAATTATTAGAGGTCTAAGGATTTAAACCATCTCTTGATGATATTCATATTGAAATAAAGGAGTGTGCATGACCCACCAAGAAGTGGCCATATAAGCTCAATCTAAACATGAAGCTAAAAGTAAAGGTTGAACTAGATAGAATGTAGAATGCATAAATAATATATCTAGTATAAAAGGTATATTTGGTAATCCCCATGGTAGTGAAACTAAATAAGATAGGTTAAATTTATGTATGTGGATATTATTTCATTCTAAATGATGCCTATGTATATGATCCATTCCCAATTCTATTCACACACAAAGTTTTGGAGTTTATCATAGGATATGAATTTTATTCTTTCATGGATGGTTTTAGTGTATATCATTAGATACAAATCATAGAAGAAGATAAAGTGAAAACAACATTTTCAATAGAATGGGGTTATTTTGCATACAAGGTCATGCCTTTTGTCCTTAAGAACAACCATGTAGTGTTTTATCTATAGTGGTCATGGAATTCAAGGATTTCATTCATGACTTACTATAAATTTACCTTCATGATTAGGTAGTGTTCTCCTTATTCAAAGATCATTTGTCTAAGCTATGTTTAATGTTGGAATAATGTTGAGATCTATGCATCACTTTGAATTTGAAGCAATGTTTGCTTTTCATACCCTATGGTGTTTTCTTAGGACATATACTATGTCATGAAGGCATTCTAGTAGATCAAGAAAAAAACATAGTAATCTTGAGTATGTATCCACCTGTTAATTCCACAAAAGTGCACTCTTTTCTAGGGCATACAAGCTACTATCACAATTTTATCAGGGGTTACATAACTATTTCATCCCCATTTTAATCCTTACTATGCAACAATGTGAAGTTTGTATAGACTTTAGAATGCCAAGTAACCTTCATTGAGCTAAAGCAAATATTGGTTACTATGCCCATACTTATTTTCCTAAACTAGAGTAAGCCTTTTCATGAACATGTGGATGCTTTAGGTATTATATTTGATGTTGGGATTATGAATCTAGGAGATAGTGAATTCAACAATCCTATTCACTTTATTAGTAGGAAACTATCTAATGCAAAAAAAAACTACACAACCATTGAGTGAGAAGCATTGGCCATCATGTTCGTACTCTAGGAATTTTGGCACTATCTACTTATGGCATTGTTCAAAGTATTCACTGACCATCAAGCCCTATGATACCTTTTCAATAAGCTGATACTAGGAGGATGCATATCTTGATTGTTGATGTTATTTTAGGATTCTAAATTATGCATTGATATCAAGTTGGGAAGAAAGAATGTACGAGTAAACCATCTCAGTTGCAATCCTAATGGTGAAGAGGCAAAATAATTATAAGAAGAATATCCTAATTCTAATCTATTTCAATTTTTTATTATTACATAAAATATTTGAAGCTATTTATAGATTCCTTGAATAAGGAGTCTTCCCTGTTCACTACCAAGAATATGATAAGAAGTAGACCATCATTGATGGGATATCTTATCAATTAGGGAAGGATCAATTTTTATGTAAGGTTGTTCTATAACATGAACAACCACAAATCTTGTAGGAATCATATAAAAAAGTCATAGGAGGATATTTTATAGGATAATCTATGGCTATAAAGACTAATATAGAGTGGTTTATGTTGGATAAACTTGTTTGAAGATGCACACAAAGTTACATAATACTATGGTGTCTACCAACATATGGGTAAACTATTACAAAAAGATAACATGAATTTGTAGCCTTTCCTAGCTAAGAATCCTTTTTAAAAATGGGGAATTGACTTTGTTATACCTATATATCCACCAAGAAAGTTAATTAAATAAATATATATCATCACTATGATGGACTATTTTACTAAGTAGGTTAAATCTGCTATAACACCTAGATGTGGTATAAAGGATGAAATGATGTTTATCTATGAAAACACCATCACAAGGTTTGAATGCCCTATAAATTTAGTTATAAATATATTAATGTTATTTTAAAATAACACCATGAAGAATATAACTAAGGAATTGATGATTTCTCATCATAAAATCACCATGTATTATCCACAAGCCAATCACCAAGCTGAACCTTCCAACAAAGTTCTAGGTAAAATATTAACAAATATCTATGACATCAAGAGAGATTACTAGGAATATCATATTCCTATGATTTTATTAGCATATTTCATGCACTACAAGTGAGCCATAGGTTTTACACCTTTCCAATTAATTTATGGTCTTGAAGTAGTCATGTGGATGGAATACTTAGTACCCAACCTGTGCATTGTCATGGTCATGCACCTAGGAGAAGGTGAGTATTTAACCAAAGAATCCTTGAACTAATTTAGATGGATGAGTTTAGATATATATCAATGTGGATATATTAAGTGCATAATAAAATCCCTAAAGCATGGCATGATAAGAACATGCACCAAAAATAATTTCATAAGATCAATGAATCTTATTGTATGATAGTAATTTTAGAGTATTCCTAGGTAAGTTACATATATGATGGAAATGGACCTATATTATACATGACCTAATGTATCAAGGAAACATGTTTTTTAGATAGATTTAGGTAACCATGTTACTAGGGTGGGTAAATAGATGTAGGCTTAAGTCTTACCACTAATAGTCAATTAATCTCATTCTATAAATTGAGTGGGTACTAAGTAGCACCAAGTAGATTAGGATATCCATATTTTATGCATATTTTTGGTGTGTTTATTTTATATTTATGTTTATTTTTAGATGATCACTTTAACAATATTTAAGAATCAGGATATCCATCATTGCATGCATCAACTATGCATAAGAGGATCCACATGTGTCACTAGGAAAGTCATAGAGTAGCGACTAAAAAATATTAATTTTGGGAAAGACATGAAAACATCCCATAAATTATATATCCACTAGATAATGGTCATCCACTAGAATTAATTACATCATCCAAGGGTCAATTGATGTGATCTTAATCAAATCAATGGTTTATCAACATTAGCTACTCGTGCCCACCATATAGATACTAAATATCATAATGACATAACTCCACATATGCACCAATGACTAACTAACTTAATGGCTAAATCAAATATAGATTTTCCACATCTAATGATGTGTGTAAGAAAAGTGGATAACTAAGTGTAACTTGGATGTATAATCCAAGAAGCACCATATCTATAAATCCTAAGTTCAAATATCAAGTTAGAATTTTATCCTTTTGCATATTTTCCAAGCTATAGTTACCAAGATTTGAGATATTTTTATTACATAGAGAGTAGAGTATCTTAATTCATTGACTTCATGTAGCTATGGATACCTCAGCTAACTAGGTCTCTCATTAATGCACAAAAATAGGCTATGCGTGTCGATATGGTGCTTAAGCAAACTAAGTTCAGTGACTAAAATCCATTCAACTACTTAGATAAGTAGAACATAATCTCTTTCACCTTGATCCTATTGATGTTATGTAACCACTTACCCTCATAGATCCCCACTAGTTCTATAATACAAATGTTGAGAACTTATTATGACTACCTACTTTTGGTGACCTAGGAGAAATCATACAATTTTTTATCAACTAGTAAAATGATGATAATATCTATTTGGAGATGGATGATATTATTGTCATCAATACACAAGATATGGCCCAAGCTTTGGACATACCTGCATGTGGAGATTATTTAATTCCATACAAGATAAAGACACCTCTTATTTTAAAACAAGTCTGGGATCTATATTTGTGGAGAAATAGAGGGATTCCCATTGATGAAGTCCTAAATAATCTAGTGCACATCCTCATGGAGTGTATCACTAAAATATTTTGGCAAATAACCAAGTCTACCAAATGAATACCCAAAGCAGTTATGGACATCACCCATCAAATGATCCACCATAATGAATAATTCAACTAACTAAAGTACTTGATCTAAGAGTTACTCATTAATAATGAAAAGTGACACACCTCACCTAAGTAGACATTTCAATACAATTTCCCCATCTTCCTACTATACTTCATGTAATGGAAATCACCAAAGGGAGAAGTACACTTAGACATAGATTACTATCCAATGCAACAATTCTAAAATATCATCTACATGAAGGACCATAGATCTCTCACACATGAGGTATAATTCAAATATTAATGTGAATAATGCCTAGAACTCATAAAAATGCATCTTTAAGTGCCACCCAATGGTATGCATTAATTGGGTCAACATACCTTTATCATCCTAATTCCCAAAGGCATTTTCATCATTGTCCATGAGTTATCATGGTCACCTTACAACTTATTCCCTTATTTGTGATCATAGACATGGTGTAGAACAAAGTGACTTGACAAAAACCATTCTTAGTCAAGTCTGTGACACCTTGAAAACTATACCACCTAGAGAATATGTTCCTATCATGTAACAACTAAAAAAATCAACCAAATCATAATATTAGAATGAAAAGTGTAAAGTAAACCCTTATTTAGTGTCCCCTCCCATAAATTTAATGACACACAACATCATAACCTGGAAGGATGATCTAAAGGTGATGCAGATTGTGTGCTCATGTGACCTCATCTAGATGGGTAGAGATGAGAAGGAAGTCTACCTAGTCATGATGGTAGACATGACTCAATATTTCTATGAGAAAGAGGAGGAGAAATAATTTTTATTTTGGAAGGTAGTGTGCATGGTTATAGTGTTAAATTAGGTCCCCCTTGATCTATGGGTAGACCTCCCATCCTATCCACCTTCCATCATTTTTGACATATTTTGATAATAAGTGAAGTAAATCCCACATAATTATGATTTCTTTCAACCTTAACTTGTACTAACATTCACAGTCGATAACATCTTTTCACCCTTGCTAGAGATTCCAATTGAAACACTTGTGCCTAAGCCTCACATAAGGAGATATCCAGGGTTTCCCCCACATTAGAAGAATCCACATTTATTAACATAGCTGAGGTGTAAGAACAACCTACCCTTATATCTACTACACCACCACCAAAATATATGCTAGTCATGTTTATAAGGATAAAGACATATGTTTCTAGTTAAAAACTATGACCCAATGATTCACCACCATCTCCCCAAGCTCAATATGTTGAAGAGCTTACACCAGAGTAGATAAGTGAAGATGAATAATGGGCCACTAGGGAAGAAGTATCTCATGTAACATAATAGTGACTGAGGAAGGAGGAAAAGAAGATAAAGAAACAAGAAACACCTCAAAAAAATTCCATGAATGAATCTAAATAATTCAAGGCCACACAAAAGGCTAAGGATGTAGGCACTGACATTTAAAAGTCCACAAAAGTGGCCAAGTAGGATCAAGAAGTAGCTAACATAGACAAACAAGTGTAAGAAGAATGAGAGAATAAGGAGGAGGATGAACTCACTACCAAATTAAAGGTACAAGAACAATAAAAGATAATAGGAGACAACATCCCAATCACAATAGGCCATAAAAGCTACCAGGGAAAAGAAGGATGATGAAACCCTATGACAATAGTAAATGTAGGCATAAGTATAACTGCAGGCCTAATCTATACAAGAACAAGCTAAGGCTATAGCCATGGTATAAAATAATAAGAAGGAAGCATAATAAATGAATAAGGAATCAAAATAAAGGAATAAGGAAGTAAAAGGAAATAAGAAGAAGGAAGTAAAAGAAAAGAAGGAAGAATAAGAGTAGAAGAAGAAGAAGAAGAAAGAAGAAGAAGAAAGAGGATGAATAAGAGAAAAAAAGGAAGAAGAGAAGAATAAATAGGAAGAAGAAGCCAAATGTAAGTAGGTTGAATATTTTACATATAAAAGTAAGCTATCAATAGAGGCCACAACATAATAACAAGCACTATCAACCACACAATCAAGATAATAGATTCCATATCTACAAAGGATGTGTCTAGCTTTGAGATGTTCCTAAACTAGGTGTTTGGTGTACCATCTTCTCACTTCTTCTTACCACCATTCCATGCCCTAATTCTATAACATTTTCATGCATGTTGGTCACACTCTCAGTCAAATAGGAGGATTCATTAGACATCACCAAGATACCCTTGAAGAAACAATTTTAAGGTGACATAGCTTTCTAAGAGTTAATTTCATAGAAGACCACCTCTTTAGAGCAATAATAGGATCAAACAAAGGCATAAAATATGGAGCTAAAGGCTCACTCTCAAAAAGTATCAAAAACTATTAAGGACACTTACCTAAACTTGGTCTCTTGAGCAATTGGGGACCAAGTGATGTCTAACCAATGTAGGCTCAAGACATTAGTCACTGATCTCATAAAGGATTCATGCATAGTCTAGTAACTTCTTGAATTTGGTACATTGGGCTAGGGCATGAATATTGAGGCAACTGCATTGATCATATTGTAGTTGCCTCAATATTCAATACTGGAACATATCACATCACACAAAGTCTCCTATCCAAGCATATCACATTTCATAAAGTCTCCTAGACTAAAAATAACACCTTTATGTCTCCCTCACTAGCTTCAACATATACTTCACTACTGCACATCCACTAAGACAACCATGGATAGT
Organism: Torreya grandis; assembly: GCA_037957365.1. NCBI lineage: Eukaryota > Viridiplantae > Streptophyta > Pinopsida > Cupressales > Taxaceae > Torreya > Torreya grandis. Next base: position 258,830 of record JARHVA010007879.1, read on the forward strand.
CACACCATATTAGCATATGAGAATTACCAATCTCTCTAGGAATTGTTTAATTCTAGGGATAATATGTGTGATTAATGTTTGGACTAGTAGAGTGAGCTTTAACATAGTTCATTTATGGGTCTCTAGGTTGAACATCACATTGATAAGCTAGAAAAATTGATAACCAAAATCTAGATGTATGTGAGAAGCATGAAGTATCTATGAACATCACTAATGATTTGGACCTAAAATAACTTATCAGCTATCATACACCAATGTGCATCCTAATGCACATGATCTAGGAAGTGATGATATGCTAGCATACTTACAAAAGTCACTTAGATCCCTTTTACAGCAAGTTGGCCCAGATTCTTAATGTTCCAATCTACAAGCCACCATTCAAGATTGAGAATGTCATTATGTAGCACAAGGCTACATAATTTGGGGCCAAAGATCCTACTAGCCATTCCTCTTCCACAATAATTCCACCTTCTTCTAGCTAAGTATTTCATAAGGTGCAAGTTTTGAAATTATGTAAATAATTTTGTATTGGGATGACTAGTGAGACAAGTATAGCTAAGATGGTTGAAAACCTATACATGGTGACCACATAGTTATGCCAACCTATTAAAAACTTTAAAGGTTGGTAGGTTGGTATGCTACATAGTTAAAAACTTGAAAGGAAGGATAAGTAGTGCACACAAGGTGAAAATAGAAATGGTCCTTGAGCGATTACTATGACTCTTACTAGTATAACCATTTGAGTGCACCATCTAATGATCCTATGATGTTTTCTTAGGATGAGACAATATTTTAAGTCTAGAAAACTAGGTTGAGAGCATGAGTAACTTATTGTAGATAGGTGTGTATCTACATGGCTTGAATAAATCCAATAAAGAGAATATTAGATTACAATCCATTTCTTATGTGTTTTTTACTAGTGCACTTTTCAAAGAGACATCAATGGAGTTGTCTTGCAATGCATAGAAAAAGATAAATTGAATAGGATCCTTAAATATTTATATGATGGGTTATTAGGAGGCCATTACTTTCCTAAACCCATTGCTATCAAATCATGTGAGCTGGATATTATTGGCCAAAACTATTCAAGGATATACACACATAGGTGTAAGGCTGGAAGAAGTGTGCCTTATTTTTAGGCAAGCAGAAATTGGTAGCACTACCTCTATGCCCAATACACAATGGTCAAACCTCTAATAAATGGGTCTTATACTTCATTGAAAAGATATTTGTGTCATCAATTAGAAGACACAAATGGGTCCTCATGGAAATTGACTATTTCACAAGGTGGATAGAGCAAATAGTTATCAAAGAGGCTAACAAGGTTTTCATTTTGGACTTCTATGAAATTAATTCCATAATATTTGGTGCTATAGATATTATTATCTCAGCTAATATAGTAGATTTACTTAAGGCCAAGATCAATGAATGGGTGGTCAAACATAACATCTATCTAAGAACCTCCTCAAACTATTACCCCCAAAGTAATGGCTTATCTAAACCAAATAACAATAAATTTATTCACATTATTAAATGGAATATGTAATATAGCTAGTGATAATGACATAAAAATCTTAGGAAATTCCTTTGGGTGGACTAAATAATGCTAAAAAGGTTATTGGGGAATTCACCCTTCATGTTAGTCTTTGGAAAGGAAGTAAGGTTACCCATGTCTCTTGAGTTTACTTCACTAGATCTATCTCATAAATTATAATTGATCAATATTAATCCCATGAAAGTAAGTTTATCCAAGATAATGGAGCTCAAATAACTCAAGGTGCAAGCCATGAACACTATGGATCTTAATCAAGCATAGACCATGAGAACATCAGGTAAAAGGGCTACTGATGGAAGATTAAATAAAGGAAACTTGTTACTCAAGTGGTATGAAAATAAATCAAATGTTGGGAAGTATAAAAAGATTGATATTGTATGGAGTGACCTATATACCATAGCCAGTTATAAGCAAGCCTATGCATACCAACTCATAAGGCCAAGTGGAGAAGTGTTTCCCATTCTTATAAATGGGATTAATCTTAAGCACTATCTCTAATGATCATGATCACCCTTATAAATAGTGGTTTATATGCTTCAATTTCCTTAATTTCCACATGCACATGTTATTTTTTAGAGAAGTTTCATTTCCTCCAAGAACTTTTGTGTAGTTATATTAGTTTTAGATTTAACTTTCCTCTAAGTGTTTTTCGATGTATCTATTTACTTTGCTTATCCTTGTGGAAAGTATTTTAATTCCATCTATGTTCAAGTGGGATTTTTTTACCTAATAATAATTTGGAAAATGAATAAAAAGGGACTCCAGATGACTCCATACCCAATAGATTGCTTCAAAGATACTGGATTCCTACTTAGTAGGTAAGTGACCTACATATGTTTCCAAAATGTGTTAACTTTCCAAGTCACCCCCCAGCAAGTGGTGAACTCATAAAGGCCACATAAAATATTGCATTCTTACACAATGTTGATTTCCCTAAAATCAAGCTAGCATGTAGATGCTTCCCATCCACACTCACACTCAATAATCAACACAAGATCACACATCAACTAAGTGTTGATTTTCACCTATTAGTAGTTTCCAATGTGTTCTCCATGGAAATATCCTTCATCACACCAATATAGTGTGAAATTTAGAGTGTATGAGTCTACAAACCTTAAATTAATGAATGATATAAGTCTATATGAAGTAGTTCCACATTATGAATATCATGCTTAAGATCTTCAATATTCCTATGTTATCTTATTCAAAGGCTTACTCATGACTGAATGGTGAAGTCCCACACCAAATCATATATTTCAATATTTATGCCCTTATAAAATGTAGACTAAAATCTAAGCCACTCATCGTCTCCCTCACAGACTGATATACATTCCTTATGGAATACATAGGATATGAAGGCCATCAAAAGAGACTACGCATAAGAATTAGGGTCTTGTGCATTTCTACAAAAGATTTCCTTCATCACCCTTCATAAGATCATAACTTAATTTTGAAACCCTATCTCTATTGAAAATTTAGTGTGTACATTTTATGTAAGATATATTTAACTAACCACACACGTAAGATGACATGGTAGACTCTAGAGATATGCTTGTGTAGTTCCACATCAATGAGGTAGTCAAGGTTGATTGATAGGTGGTAGACATGAATAAGGGTGGTAATTGGGCCCAAACTGATAAAATAAATAGAAAATAAAATATATATGCAATATATATTGAATTTTTATAAACAAATGATAGCAAAGATCACAAAAAAATTGACACAATACACAAAAATTAATGTGGGAAAACCTCCAAGAGGTAAAAAACCCATGAAGATGATATTTAATAAATTGAGAAAGTCTATACCCATATACAAAGCCTTACTCTCTCACTTCTTCACATAAGCCTTCACATAACCTTTTTAATTATTTTCCACACACAAATATAAAATTCACCAAGTGTGTTTTTTGTGTAATATATTATAGGGGTAAGACCCTATTTATAATAAATGTGAGGGGAGGTGACTGTTGTAACCAATAGGTCCATCTTTCCTAAAAATTATTTAAATTAATTGGTTAATAATAAATAATAATATTTTATTATTTATTTACATGAAGTTTTCACCTTGTGTTTAATAAATAATAAATTATTACTATTTAATAATAAACCAAAGTATGTTAAGGGTCTAAATTATCCCACTTAGACATTAAATGTTCTAACACTCACCCTTAATTCTAAGTGGGGATAAATGTCATACTAACCTTAGTACAAGAATTACACTATGTACATAATTAAAGGATTTAAAAACCTTCATCATGCCAAACATTACCTTTTGAAATAAAAGGAAATATAATCCATAAACTATTATAAATTAAGTCTAGGCTACCATGATCATGATACTGCATTTCATTGTTTTTTTGTGAATAATCATCTAAGCATATTTGGAGTCTTTAATAACATAAAAACCTTAGTTAGAAAATATGATTTTATTTATTGGGGTATGAAAGTAAAAATTCTACATGAAGTTTACTTAAATCACATAACTTCCACATGAAGTTTACAATACTTTATAATGAGAATAAGTATAGAGAAGAAGAAAGAACACATAGCCATTAAGAAATGACATTGTCATGCACACTCCTGCTGAATGGCAACTCTGAGAATCTTAGAATTTCACAAAACTAAAAATATTAGTAGCACCAAGTGGTTTTGTGAAGATATCTACCACTTGTTCATCTATAAGATAGAACTGTAGATCAATATCAATATTGAGGACTTTCTCCCAAATAAAATGCACATTTAAATCTTAATTGTTATTCTGATTAGGGTTTTGATTTTTTACTTGTTTTGATTAGATTTTTTACCTTTGTTATTTTTAGAATATTGATTTTTAATTTTATCCTTGTTTTTATAATGTGTTTCCCTTTTATGACCAAATTTATCACATAGATTGAAATTTCCTTTAAACTTAGGTGTATGATTCTTAATACCAGATTTCTTATTCCCATATTTATCTTTAGTAGAATTAGGGTTAGATTTTTGTTTTTTAGTGTTATCATAAACATTATTTAAATTTATATGTGCTTGATTGTAATCCTCTTTATAATCATAATTTGTCATAACTTGCTCTTCTTGATTCATGATAGAATACATAGTGGTAAGGTTAGGGATATCTTGCTCAGTTTGATACGTAGAATTTAAAATTGAAATAAAATTTCTAAAATTTTCATGAATATTTAACTAAAAGTTAAAATAAATCAGTTGATCCTGAATCAAATTATAATTAAATCAATTTAACTAAGATTTAATGTTCTTCATTTTAGTAAGAAAATTCACCATTTTATCATCACCTTGCATAGGTGTAGTTATAAATTCAAGGATTAAATAAATAATTTTAAAGAGATGAGTAATTTCATGCATGGATTAAAGTATTTTCCAAACATTTCTAGGAGACTCCTGATTACCAATATGGATAAGGAACTCATCCTTAACACTCTACAAGATAATGGACATAGCTTCTTGTAATTTCTATTAAAATGCATTGGTAAGCTTAGGGGTCACATGTCATATAGAATGATATTTTTTAGTTTTAATGACAATATTCCACAACTTTTGCACCATAAATTTAGATTTAACACCAATTTTATATATATTATAGTTATTTCCATTAAGCATTTGAGATTTATCTAAGAAAAAATAAGGCAAATCCATAACTTCCCTTAAAATAAGATAGTAAAAAAAAAAATTAATATTTTTTTAGTGTGAATTTTAACTTCATTTGATATAAAAACAAATTTAAAAGTGAAAACATAAAAAATATTCAATTTTCATATATGTAATTACATATACATTCATCCATGATTATATCTTACATAGGGCACTTTATATGTTATATACTTGATTTTTTTGTTAACATATTGTATCCATGGGATACTATGATTTATTTATGCTAATTGCTTATCCTATCTTTTATGCACTTCCTTAAGTGTATTTCCTTACTATTTTCTTACTTATGTAGGAATTTGAATGTCCTCCTTTGTTTGTGGCCCCTATGATATATGCATGATTTATTTGACATTTTAACATGTCATTAATTATTGTATGGAAATTTTCATATGTCATCCTTTCTTTTATGGATATTTTACTAAGTCATGTCCCTTCAATTATGTGACATTTGAAGATGTCGCTTGTTTATGATCTCCTTCGACCATTCCACTTTTAATTTATTTTGAGTGCTCTTGTGTGTTTGATTGATTTTATTTTTGAGGTTTTACTATCTAAATATTTCCATGATCCTTATCATACATCTTATGTCTTCATATGATCAAATTATTCTATGTGCGTCAATGTTACATTTACCTAGATATGTCCTATATGCTACATGGTTACATTCACATATTATACAATTGTAATATAATTTTGAGGTGGGGTAACTAATGGTTTATCTTCTTACCTTGACTCAAATGGGGGTATATCAGTGGCATGTCATTGAATCATGTTCTTTACATTTGGCATAGTTTCTAGATTTAATGGGGGCATGCTTTAGAAGCATGCTCTCTACACTCATTCAATATTTGGTACTTATATAGATTTTCAAATTCAGTGGGGGCATGTAATATAGGCATGGATTCCACACATTCAAAAAAATTTATTTAGTGGGGCCATGCTTTGGAA